>JAZHYW010039581.1:0-180735 GCA_037355805.1 Ixodes ricinus | reverse complement strand
GGGTGCTATGTTGCGCTTTTGGACTCCCAGGAGACTAGGGAGAAGGAAGTGACGTAGGTGTGAATGAACGTATCTTAGCAAATGACGGTATCTTAGCAGATACCGTCATCAGCGACTCCACCAATCAACATCCAAAGAGCGTTGTTGACGTCACTTCCTTCTCCCTAGTCTCCTGGGAGTCCAAAAGCGCAACATAGGGCCCCAGGAAACGATTCGAACCAGTCTTCTTCCTCTTCTCCAGAGAGCAATAAAAATCTACCCTTATCAAACAATAAAACCTAAGAGGTTGATCCTTGCGGCCGCGAGCTGCACCTTCGTTGGGCTACTTGCTAGCAATGCCTTGCTGATACTACTTAAGATGATCTTAATGTGCGTTAGGTGCTCCTCGAAGGACTTTGAAAATACTACGTCTACCATGTATGCCATGGCGAAGTTAAACTTCCCGTCCCCCAGCACGATGTCCATCAACCGTTGGAAGCTCGATGGCGAGTTAGACAAACCGAGCAGAATGCGAGTGAACTCAAACAAACTCCCGTGACAGGTGAACGCCGTCTTCTGGGCATCGTCGGGTGCCACCTGGATCTACAAAAAGCATCTGCTACAATCCAAGGCAGTGAAAACCCTCGCGCTAGCCAGCAAGTACATGATGGACTCAAAATATGGGAAGGGATATGAATCCCTTCGTGTATTATCATTAAGTCGGCGGCAGTCAACGCAGAGGCGAGCGGTGCCGTCTTTTTGTAGCGCCAAGATTACTGGGAGAGCTCAGGGGCTCTATGACGACTGCACGGCCCTTGTGTCTATCATCTCATCAAGAGCTTCGTCAACGAGAGCTCACTTGTGCACACTCAGCATTACAACCTTATGGCCTAGCATCTTCTGTGTCAATTCTATGTTATAAGATGTTTACAAGTCCCTGCTTTTCGGTAGACATTGCTGCGTGTCCATACAAGGCGTGTGCTAGTCTCCGCCGTTGTTCGACCGGCCTGTTGTAAGAAGCGACAGCTGAACGTTTCTCGATGCTACTTGCGCATCTAATGCTTGCTCCTTTCGTGATCCGGCGAGTGAGCGTTCCGTGTCCTGCTTAAAACTCGGTGGGACGACAAAGGGGACAAGGGTTTTTAACGGATTATAGTGGTACCCGTTTTTTTTTTTTTAAATCTAGGATAGTCCCGTCATGGCAGACGAAATCTTGTCCCAAGAAAACAGGAATTTGCATGTCTGGTAGATATTTCTAACGCTGCCTCTTTCTTCTGCCGTCCAATCCAAGGTCACTGCGCCTTGCGCCTTTGCCAACCCAGCTGCTAAACGAAGCGCTGTTGTAACTTTCCGCATGTGAATGAAGTGCTCTTAGGGGATAGTCTTGGTAGATTCTGTCACCGATTAGGAAAAGGACGAACCGGTGTCAATTAGTGCGTAGTAAATCTTATTACCGATTTCCACGCGCATGTACGGCCCCTTCTAAGATGTCGGACCCTGAGTCCGACATTCCGACGGGGCAAGCACCAACTGGTCCTCACCGTAACTCCAGCACCGTTGCCAGACTGAGGAGGGGCCTCGGCACCGGCCGGCAACCGTAAGTCGCGAAATCCAATTAGTGGCGCCGGCCTCCCCCATTCCCCTGAGACACATTGGAGGGGGGGGGGGAGCTGTCATGCATGTGCACTGTCACTTGATATATTCATTATGATTACATGTGTAGTACCTTGCTTGTCCCCGGTCGTAGTCTGCTGAGCGTCCACCGTTACCACAACGCGGTGCAGCGCCGCGTCGAAAGTTATTGTGGTTCCCGCGACCATAATAGTGAGTCACGACTCCACGGTGGTCGACTGTGCCGCCTCCCCTTCGGGGATTCGTCCTGGAATAGGCCACGTTGGCTGCTTGCGCCTCTGTTTAAAAGCGAAGGAATTTAAGGCGCAGGGCACAGCAGTTTCGCCACTCTTACACTCTTAAAAATAGGCGGTGTATAAGGGTACACCCCTTGTCCCATATGTAACACCCGAAAGCTACATTTGGACGTTCAGTCCACTTACGTCGAGCTGACGATACCATCTTTCACGAGCGGCTTGATAGCTGTTGGAGATAACGTACTAACCAGCTAATGTGCGTATCAAAAACAAAAAAAAACTCAGGTTTTGCAGCAGAGGCAAAATAACTTTGATTGTCTTACTGTAACCTTTAATGCGTACATTGCTATTTTAATAAGTTGTATCGGTCGACTATTAAGCCGCTCTTGAAAGATAATATCATCGGTTCGACGCCTGTGGACTGAACGTCCAATTGTTGTTTTGGGGTGTTACATATGGGACAAGGGGTCTACCCCTATAGACCCCCTATTTCTTAAAGTGTATGCTCTGTAACAGCCCCGAACGGCGTACGCGAGTCGTCGCAAACTCCCGTGCGTCATCCTGTTCAGGCGCAACGCGGCTCGAGAAATTTCTCTGCTCGTGGAGGGGGACGATACTGCAACTCGGCGAGCAAGCCCAACTGAACGGTGCGCGCCTGTGTGGCAAGTGTTTCCAGATCGCCAAAATCACGTCCGCGGAAGTATCCTTTAAATCTAGGTGAAACTGGCAGATCGCTATAGCTATCTTCAACGCGTCTGACGCTGTAGGTTCGACTCTAGAGTACAACTCCTGGAGAGCGAGGATGTATTTAGTCTACGTGGCTCTCATTTGGATGTTGAGTACGGCTGGCTAGCTCATCTATAATGTGCATCTCATAGTCAGGAGGTTGAAATTCTTCCCTGAACCGTGCCCGGAAATCCGCCATGGAATGGAACAGCATTTGCATCCGTGTCAAACGCGCAGCGTCGCTCGTCAACGCGATCGACACGATCTGTATCCCAACGAGGCGATCTACGCATCTAGGTCCTGCAGAAAATCATGTACCGATGGTCCATCGGAGTAGCCCGAAAAGGTCGGCGTCGGCACGTTCAACCGCGGGTGGGGCACACGTGTAGGCGCGGGGTTTGAAACCCCCTGAGCCAATTACATTCGCTAGGGACGGTTCACAGGAGGGAATTGTTTATATAATGTATTATATATGTATACAGGGTGCTTCACGAAAGGAAAACAAATTCGATATTGCAAAAACCACGCATTGCACAAAAAAAAAGAAAAAAGGCTGGCGTCGTTTTGGTTTAAGGCCAGGGGCCTATTTTGGGAAACTTATTAAAGTTCGGGATAATTAAATTGTTAATTATTTTCGCGTCAATAATTGTTTTTAATATTGAATTTAAGGGCATGCTTTTATTTAGAAACTTGCTGAGCATCATCGAAAAACACTAAATAAAAAATTGGTGTGCGATAGAAGGCACGCGCTGCATTTCACAGCTTTCTGAAAAACATCACAACTTCAATGGGTTTTTAAGTTTCGGTTTGCAATCAGAGCGCTTCTCGGCATCGACGGTACCGCGCCCCGTGGAGAAATAGTGCAACCAACATCTGCTTTGCTGTCCTCTCGCAACGCAGCAGAGGCAGGTTGCACTATTTCTCCACGGGGCGCAGTGCCGTCGGTGTGGAGAAGCGTTCCGATTGCACACCGAAACTTAAAAAGCCTTCGAAGTTGTGCGCTTCTTTAGAAAGCTGTAGAATACTGCGCGTGCCTTTTATCGCACTCCTATTTTTTATTTATTGTGTTTCGATGACGCTCAACAAGTTTCCACGTGAAACGATGCCCTTAAACTCAATATTAAAAAAAATTACGCGAAAATAATTAGCAATTTAATTATCCCGAACCTTAATAATTTTCCTATATAGGCCTCTGGCCTAGGACCAAAACGATGCAAGCCTTTTTTTTTTGTTCCGATGCGTAGTTTTCGCAATATCGAATTTATCCACCTTTCGTGAAACACGAACCCTGTATATATAATACAATATATAAACAATTCCCTCCTGTGAGCCGTCCCGTATAGGCCGTAGCGCCATCCTTCTCTTAATAAAGTGCAACAACAACATATACACACAAGAAGGATCCATGGACTGAACAAAAACAATGAAAAGTTTATTGACGTTTCGAGAGGAGGCCTCTCTTTTTCCGATTGACGATTGAGGATACTTGGCATGATTTTGATGTAGTCCCTCAAAGTAGACAGTAATAACACAAACCTGCTTTACACAAAAAATAATAATGTAGGGGAGGAGGAGGACGGCCAGCTCACTTCCAATTGGCCAAGATGCAAAACCAGCGTCGCCCCCGACGAGGGCGGCCTTTCCCCTGACTCCCGAGGTGCTCCGCGGTCAGGGCGGCGGGGGAAGCACGGGAAGGCGGTGGGTCAAGAAGACTAAACGTTTAATAATGCGAACTTGTGCCAAAATAAATAAATAAATAACAGGCATCGTCAGCGAGCGTCGATCTCGGCAGAGTTGCAGGATCTAGCGTTAGGGAAAACTAAACCTGTAGAGCCAAGCCGAGCGCCTTTTGCAGAAACATGGGTTTCACGAACATTCGAAAAGTATGTCAGGCAACACTCCCGCGGGTTTCTACCGGTGTGCGCTCCTGCCTATCTTTTATCCTTTTCGGAAACAAACTGCACAAAAAAAATATTAGAACTAGAAAAATTGCAATCACAGCTGCACGTTTTTCAGCCAGGCACTGCTTCTTTGTCGCGTTAGCCCGATGGCTGTAGCAATCGAGTACGCTGTTTTCGGAGGGCTGATGTCCGCAAACCTTGCAGCGGGTCTCTACTTTGCCTTTAAAAAGGCTCGAAGGTCAACCATCGAAGAGATGTTTCTAGGAAGCCGGACGCTGAGGGTGTTTCCGCTGGCAGTGTCCATTTTCGCTTCCATAATGTCTGCTTCTGGTCTCGTATCGTTCACAGGCCACTTCTACGCGTACGGCTTCCACTTGAAATGGTCCACGGTAGCGTACGTCATCATACTTCCCTTAACAACCCATGTCATCATTCCCGTGCTGTACAATCTGAAGGTAACTTCGGTCTTCCAGGTAAGCTTGCGCTCGATCATGTAGCTGAATTTTTTAAGATTTTATGATTTCGCTACTTCAAACTATAGCGCTGATACACAGTATAAAAACGCAAGAAATAATTAAGAGCCTCCAAATGTCATGCATACAAGTGTTCTTTCTCTGCCAGCTTCCATTATAATAATTGCCAGAACGAAGAATTTGTTCAGCCCTTGGCGACTGCTCTGTTGGCATACAAATAGAAAATGTTTGGGATCTGCAGCAGTTCATGAAACATTGTTTTTAAAGGAGGTCGCTTGACCTATTTAATGAGCTAGTACCGATTTATAAAGCGTCATTAAATAAAACCCGTTCGTGCCGTATACGTAGACTGGCGCATGGGGAGTCCGATAACATTGCAATTATCCTTATATGCGCATCAGAGATTACAAGTGACCGAGCGTCATTCTCACTGTATGTCTTGTTTGTGCTTGACAATATTGGCAAAACGGCTGGTGTGTTTGGTAATCCCTCCAAGGTGGGTTTTTATTACGAAGAGATTTGTCTGGCGGACTCTAAAGAGCCTGGTGCAAGCCGCTAAAATGACACATTCTACAATCTGCTTGTAATCATTAAGAATAAGCGACCCGGCATGCTTCCACTTGGTGTGACCCAGTAGCACGACTATGCGGGATTTCATGCTGCGACCATTGAGCAGGATTGTTCGCGCGAAAAGGGGTGGAAAACACTGTATCATCTAAATTACAGTCCCGATATATCCCCATGTGACTTCTATTTGTTTCGACCCTTAGAAAAGCCTTTTAAAAGACAGCGAAAATACTCCTATGCGGACTTGATGGCTGCGCTGACCATGTGTTTCAAGGAGCAGTCTGAGTCATTTTTTGCGGACGGTATCTGATGCATTCCCAAGAAGTGGAATCTGTGCCTAAATGCAAGCGGCATTTTTCTTAGAAACCCTGGTGCATTCTTTTTGCTTACATAATGCGTTGTTTACTTCTGCCCCATTTGCTGGATCACCGTTTCGTTCCTCTAATATAGGCGCATGACTGGTTTTATTTGATCACGCCTAGTACCTTAACCCCCAGGTACACATTGCAAAATGTAATGCCAGTGTTGTTCCTGTCTTCCTGAACAGTACATTCGAATGCGGTACAATTTAAAGATAAGCACAACAGCGTGCATCATCAACATCTTTTTCTTGGTAAGTTTATCAAACACTAATAGTTTCAGTTCAACAGTGAAAATATTTTCAAAGTAAAAAGTGATTGCAAAATGTGATTGTGTCTCGGAGTAAATGTAACAGTAACTTGTACGTCCAATAGATCGGCTATTGACACGAACAAATTTCAGGAGCAAATTATGTTATATACGCTTGCTTGGCCACCCCAAATAAAGCAGAAACCCTTTCAAAAATTGAGTACCATCTATATCACAAATATCAGTTGAAATTGTGGCATGCGAATGGCGGTAAAAATTTTATATATCATCGGTCCTCATCGTTTTGTGCATCAATGGCAGATGGAAATGTGATTTTTGTTCTTCAGATCTTTCTGGTCATATCTGCTTCGATAGTAACAAGCCATTGGTTTGCTCGAAGGGCATACCTGAGTAAACTCCTAGATACACTTACTCATATTATGTTGCTTGTGGGCGGCGAGAAGCGTGCCTGGTGATTGCTTGAACCCGTGTTAAGAACTAACGCCGACTCAGAGGTTGTACATAATTTGTGCGTACCTTGCTCAGATGGTAATAGTGAAGTACAGACTCCAGATGTTCTAACGCTGTCGCGCGAACGCCGACCGGCCGGTAGATCAGCGCCTTATCGCGGCGTGAAACAGCATGTCAGCGAAAAGACACGCGTGTGGCAGAAGTCAGACGCCGGCACTAGCGCCGTATGCTATGCTGTTTCCTCAAGCACGACCCCTCCCCTGGTCTTATCCGTGCCGTCCCCTCTCCACTACGAACCAGTGGTAAGTGGGAAAAACGAAAGTGAACTGTGGGAAATAAGCGAGTTTCCTTTATCACTGGTTAGTGGTGGAGAGGGCGCAGAGCAGATAACAGGACCAAGGGAGGATCGTGTTCAATGAAACAGCCTAGCAGACGATACTTTTGTGGGCGTGTGCCTTCTGCCGCGTGCACGCGCCCGGCCTCTTTGACCTCCTGCTGCACGCCGCGATAAGGCGCTGCTCTACCGGCTGGTCGATGTTTGCGAAATATTGTTAAAGGCTCTAAAGGCTATACATGTTAACAACGCGCCAGAAGCTTCTCTTAAACTTTCATTGCCACCAGCAGCAGCTACTTCGTGACGCGCAAATAGTCGGCTACCAAACCGCCCGTCGTTCTGACGTCACATAATTTGTCGTGGCTACTGCCTTTCCAAATTAATCCACGAAACATTTTTATATCGTAGGTGCTACCTGGTTTGTTCACTTGGCGAATTCTTGAGTTGTAACTTACTTTATAATGTGTAGGCTTTGTGTTAGCGTCTTTGTTATATGTCTGTCTTTAACTTCGTTTTTTCCATAAGCCACCAGACGGCGGTCATCGTCATGCTGAGATACCGTGAGCTCAAAGTAACTCAAAGTTAGGGAAAGATAGTGACCGAAGTCATCAGACTGCATCTTAGAAAACGTAAATTCTATCGCGGGTACAGCTCTATGTGCTTGTTCTGGGAGCTTGTTGACGGCGAACTTCCACCGTCCCCAGGTTCCGCCGTCAAAGCTTTTGTTCTTAAAGGGACCATGAAACGATTCTGAAATCGAATTTCATCCACCGATTGCCGTAAAAGGTGTAAAAAGAAACACAAAAACACAAAAATAGGGAGCCAAAAAAAACTTATTCGGTATAGAACTTTTAAAAGAAAACTGAACTCTTTTGCGCTTTCTTGCCTTCGAAAGCTCTCTGCCTTTTCACTGCGATGCATCCGCGGAATCGCTGCACGTCAGCCGAATCCACGTCGCCTATTCGGTAAGAGCGTACCTCACCAGCACCGCGATCGTGAACAATAAATAGCCGGTGAACGTTTCATAAAAGTTTTGTTAAATAATATTAAGATCCACATTTTGTAGCATAATTAGAGATGTGACAAAAATTGCCAAATTTGATAATGCTGAGAGCCAAGCGCCATGTATCGTGTGGTAAACGAAGCAACTACTGCGCGTGCGCAATAGGGTGGTAGGTCCGACAGCGCCGCTCAGTTACTTGGCCGCGACGATCAAGGAACGTTTATTTTTCTACGTGTTCTTCTCGCGCGTCCCGACTTAAGCAGCAAGAAAAAAGTACTTGAAACAGACCACGACAAACAAGAACGCTGGATCCACAAACATCCGAGAAAAGCTAGAACAACGAATTCGGCAACAAATTCATCGACACGCGACAAACTGAGCTCGGCAGATAGGCCTAGCAGGCACTCCGTCTCAATGCAGCGTTGCTTCAACGGTACTTAGCCAAGACCGTCTGCACACGACCGGCTGGCGTGCTGAATGGAATATGCCGGCGCGACCCTTGTGGACCCTTCCCGTATTTTGATCGCTGACCTCAATTTTAGATTAAGAGGTGAAGTCAATCTCTTCCCCTTGTTTTCCGAGGCAGTGTCGACGAACACTGTCGTCGAAAAGGGACTTTCGTCGATTCTATCTTCTTGTTTTGTGTGATATAGAGCTTAAATAAACGCCGTATGGATTACCTTCGTAACATGGTATGTACACTTTGTTATTAGTATGCCCGTTTTTTTCTAACACGACTGCACGTCACTGTCGAGCTCTAACAGTTCGTGGGAGCTACGTGCAATGCCGGTCCAACCTTCCTTTGCCGAGTGTCGCGTCAGTATCGAGTTGCAATCGTAAAAGATCGGTCCCGAAGCGTTTACCAACAGCGCGAATACAACACTTCCGTCAAACGCGCGCGTCCGCTCCGAGTGTGAACAGGTATTTACGTGGCTCGTAGTTCAAACGTATCCATCTGTGAGGCCGCGAAAAACGCCGCGGCAATTTGTTTCTATCTACGTCGCTTTGCAAACGACTGACACGGGCCGCCTTTTCCAACAATGACAGTTGGGTTGACTTCTGGAGTCTTCACCGTAAGACTCGCCGCACTTCCCAACAGGCATACCGGCGTATGGGACTAGTCCCATGCTGTTGCTGTAGCGCAATATATCTCATTGAATTTCGCTCAGCTGCGATGTGTCCATGGCTATCGCGGCGATGAGGGGCGCCGATTCAGAAAATACGTCGGTGACATCAGCGCAGTAAAACCTACCGGCGCACCCCCAACTCGCCGCCGCTAACGCTGCCATTCTCCTACAGCCGATAGAACTTCCGGTTCCGGAAACAGGGTACGTCACGACCGTCAAAATTACGCCGCAACTTGTTTTGCGGTCAGTTGGAGAGAGGAAAAGTCGGCATTTCATTAATTGTTTTGTAGAAGTTAATAAACCAAGACGAAAACAGATGCCTGTTCGGCATTCAGTGAACGTTGAAGGTTTAATGTAAAAGTTATCTGGCAATAGTAAAAAGGTCATTTCATGGTCCCTTTAACGAACAAAACAGTTTTCGCACTCCTTGGCATCGCACACTGCAAGTAGTCGTGAACGCGGCCATCCTTCATGTCACTAAGACGTATTTCATCACAAGTGCGATAGCAAGAAAAGTTACAAAAGCGAACGCAACACCTTCAGCAGGCCTAATATTCACGCGTGCCCGTGAAATAAAAACTCAGTTGAAGACATCATTCTCGTGCTTGTAGCATTGGCTTTGCTCATGCCTATGTTGAAAAGGACCATATGGTCACTGACAGCGTGAGAACGGCAGGGAAGAGCTTTAGTTGTCTCTGATACAGCGCGAGCTTTCTACCATCGACGACGCTTCGGAGTCTCGTGCAGCTCGCGCGAGCGCGCAGCCAATGCAATGCAAGAGGCGAAGATCAAGAGCGCTTGCTTGAGGCTTGGAGTTTGAAAGAGACGCCCTGTGATTTTCACCTTGTGAGTGACTATATCGGCGAAAGATTTTTTAACCGAACGCTTATAGATGTTACATTCCGGAAAGGCACAGGAGAGTTCTCATAAACAAATATAGCATCTTTTTGCCCTAAACCAGTTACGCCAGGTGAAGCACGACGTGCAATACCGTATGGAGAGAACTGAGAGAGAGGAAGAGATAGGAGCGTATTGCGACGTCAGTGCACCGACCGCTGATTAGAAGAATAGATGGTACACTAGCTTCTTTTGATTTTAACACAAAATGTGTTCTAACAGCCGATTTTCATAGTTCTGTAACGTTTGGCTGTAACAGCCGACTGTGGCGATAAGTTGTAGCGACAGGCTGTAACAGCCAGTTGTAATGTAAAACTGAAACCGCAAAGTGTTATGCCCATAGGGAATCATATAAACAATTATTTCGTGCGGTACATGACGACTCGCGAGTTTCACAGCCTTTCCTTTCATGCTGCGCCATCTCACGACGTGTGTCAGAAATAAGGGCGAATCTTCGGTGGGCAGTGCCGTTCAGGCGCCCTTCTCTTTTTTCTGAGAGCCTATCAGGCATTTTGTGATAACTTGTCTTTGTCAACATGATCTAGCTTGTATTATTGTTTCCTCCACAACCTCCCCTCCAATCGGAGTGAACATAAACTGCGTCTGCTCTGATTGTAGGGAGCGAGCGGGTGTGGACTATTTTTATGGCAAACGCCACCAGATGGTGCTCCAGTCTTTGACGCCTAAAGAACTCCCGGTTCTAAAAAAAAAAGAATGAACAAATCCCACCCTAACACCGCTGCTTGAAGTGTCGATGAATCATTTAACCACCAAATTCTCCAGGTAAACGCCAAGAGAATGAAGAAGAGTGAGAACTGTTAAAATGGTGCGAATATTTACATAAACCAACTTGTCTTCTCCAAAACGTTGAATTGTAGAGCCGAAGTCCCTCGTCAAATCTCTAACTTTTTTGTCTGTGTAGCATTTATGGTTTCTAGCACAGGTGACATAAGCAAGCTCGACAGGTTTCCAAAGACTGAGCGACCGGAAGTTTATTTGGACGTAAGTGGCGGTTCATGTGTATAAACAGAAAATGGATCTATAGAAAAAAGTTGCCAGCCTTTACTTTATGGGGACACTTTGGGCAGCCCCGTTTTCGGGTCCCGTCTTTCCTGCCTCCCTCTGTCCCGCAACGCTCTCCACAACCCGCTACGATACCCGGAACTCTACAGTCAAGGGCATCGGCGCGCAGGTGCAGTAGCAGCTTCTTCTTTGCGGAGGACTTAGCAGAGGGGGAAACGCGGTTTACGAGAACTCTCTTATATAAAAAGGGGAAACGGAACACTGGGGGCTATCTCTCGACCTGCAGACCGGCCAGCAGCAGGACAACGACGGTCGGACGGGCAGCGGACATTCACGCAGCAGCGCGAGTCGCAGTACACCATATGTAAAATGCGCACTGCGTGAGTGGCATACTGGGGAGCGAGCGAAGCACGTCCCCAAGAAGTTCCCGAATGAGTGTCGACCCATATAATTGACCCACTCTCTTCCTAATCAGAGCTCGCCGCTCTGACGTTTGCCGAATGCGCTCATCTGCCCCTCTCTCTCAGTTTCTCTTCGTTTTGTAGCCCATAAGGCGCGACTATTCTACTTAGTTCGTTTAGCAGGCGACCAACCCATGCATTGATAGTCGCCAGACGCCTTCTTTCGGGAACTGTTCATAGACAACTCCAAAGATGCCAGTTCATGTATTTTAGCGTACTACACCGGCTTTGCTCTCGCTTCAAACCGAGGAAGTCTCGCGCGCGGTTGCGTAGTAAAAACAAGTAAAAACAAAGCTTCCACATCAAGCCTATCAAATGCAGCCATGGCTAGGAGAAGAAACCCCATAACATAAGAAGCAATACTTTGCGTCAGCTATTTTGTGCTACGTTGTCAAGGCTAGCGAATCTTCTCAAGTGCTCAGACTCTGTAAACGCTATTTGTGCGAGCGCATGCGAATGAGACACAAGAGGAAGTCACATGCTGGAGTCCAGAGCTGCAGCACTGTGGAAGCTACACTAGCCCTGTCAATGTAGCACAAAATGGTTGACGCCGAATATAGCTTTCACGGCACGACCTAGCTCTCGCTGTTCTAAGGTCATTCACAGGCAAAATTACCTGTCGTCTAATAGAACGATATCACCAGCCAGTTTGTGTACGCCACCGCTACCTCAATGCATCGGGGTAACTTTAGTCTTTCTGCATGTGAGAGAACCTCGCTGAAGCTTCATGTGTGCGAAGCACGAGGCGGCACTAGTCGTCTCGTTCACTGCCACCTGTCTTCTCTGAACTAAAATTATGACGGCACCACGCATGCAACGAACGCTTGGTGAGATAAGTGTGTTGCTGGATTCAGCCGAACGTTTGCACAACTGAATCCTCAGTTTTATGTTTGAACAGCCATGAAGATGCTGCAATAATTTTTACTCGATAAGAAAGGAACCTCTACACTTTGACAGTGGTGCGCTTTTATCGTTTACTGGCAGAGCAGTCTCATGTGACAAAAATGTGAAATTAGGTCAGGTCGATTACTCGGTGCTGCACCGCGGAATGTTCGAGCACACATGAACGAACAAATATGAAACTATAACAACTGTTTCGTTTTTGTTCACAGGCGAAAAACAGGCGAGAGGAAAAAAAGAACACATTTCGCTGTGTTGCAAATGCTGATTTCCTACAGTTGATTGTAGTGGCACACAGATGTTCGGATGTGCCTAAGGAAAGCATACCTTGGTCTACGAATTTTTGGTGACCATGCGCGCGTAGCATTCAAACTGTTGTATATACAATTATTTCTACTCTCTATTGAAAGCTCTGAAGGTCATTCAATATGACGGACACAAGAGGATTGAGTAAGGTTGGGATACTATAATTCTATATACCACACTTCCTTACGATTTCGACATTTAAATGATTTCGACATTTCCACCATGTCGCAAAAGTATTTACATGGACATGAGATGTTCAGAACGGGATGGTAGATAAAAGGATTTCTTTGACATCCAGTGAACTGGGTAAAAAAGAACGGTTATTAAAATTCTTTATTATAAACAACATCTAGATTAGTACTGTAGCTACACCTCCACGTAATAACCCCGCGGATTTATGCACTTGTGAAGTTGCGCAACCTTTTAGATACCCTCCTCAAAGAAGGTTACCACCTGTGTTCTCAGTAATTTCGTCGCCCATAAACAAGACCATCAGTCGCCTGAGACGCACTGTGTATGGAAAAAAACTGCATACAGTTTCTTAAAGGATGAACCGACGTCCGTGGTAATAGGGGTCAGGGAGAACGTCTGTAGCGACTGAAGGTCTTGTTAAACTCGTGATGGAATGACTGGGACGCCCGGCAGTAAAGTGTTTTAAGGGGGACATACAAAAGTTAGTTCTACATCGTGGCATTTGCCTACATCTGTGCAGTAACTATGTGAAGTTTTTATGGTATCTGTCTAATTGCTGCGCATATTAAAATATTTTAATCACCCTTATTTTCTTCATCAAGCTCATCGGACGCATTCCTACGTGCCGAGTGCGTGTCGAGGTAAAAATAAGAAACGACAAAATGAAACACATATTCGTCTTTTGCATTTTTTTATCATACAGAAGTTTGCCTGTTTTATAATTCGAACTAATACGGTATCATCGTTTATATATTTTGTTAACGTTATAATTAATTGTTATTATACTGATCGTCGCCAACGTCTCCTTTAGCGTTCTCAGCATTATTGCCTTTAACTGGAAGCGAACTAGCAAAACAGTGTGCAGACAAAAAACAAGCCGGTAAACGACGGAGGAACTGGACGGCCGTCGTTTTAGCTCCATTTATTTTTAATTTTGCAACTTTAACTCGAATATAAGACATTCATCTTTGTTTGTTAGCAAAACGACGTTCGCGTCCCCAATTTAGGTATGTCCCAGCTAGCGCAACTTTTAAGGCAAGTTTCTTTTTTCCTTTTAAGGCGGGGGGGGGAGGGGGGGGAGGGGGAGGGGCTGCGGCTTTGAAAACCAGGAACAAGCCAAGATAGAGCCAAACTTGACATTTAGACAGATTTTGGTTACCTTGGCCCTAATTCGCCAAACAAGGGACAGAGTTAGGCGTTGCCGCTGGTAGTTTGGCTGTCATCTGGCATTTGGGGGCCTAATTTGGCAAGCAAGTGCCATACTTAGGCTTCACTTATGATTGCTGGGTTTTCAAGTGGCAACCTTCGGCTTAAATTTGATCACAAATTGGCAGATTTACGCTTCACTGCGGGTTCTACGGTTCATACGTGGCATCTCTGGCTCGGGTCTGGCACTTCGGCATTTTGGGGCGAGCAAGAGAACGGTAACAAAGAACACGAAATAAAAGTATTCTTGCACCAACTAACATCTTGGAGCAAAATCGCTTTAAGCCCAAGTTAGGACTTTAGGATTGTCAAGCCCATGCCAAGCTGATAGTTTCTCTGTCGTTCTACCGCTGTTATGTTCGGCTTTCGAAATTTGCAAGGCTTGCTAAATTAGCTGGTTCTTACGTCCATTCCCTTTATATATGTATTCGGTATCATTCAAAATTGGGATGCATAGTTGTTTTGTTTTGTTTTATTGTAACAGTGATGCACCATGACCAGATCGTCAACGACGGCTGGCCATGTCTTTCAAAACGTCAATCTATTACCGTGTCAAAACAATATTTTGTGCCCTTTCTGGTCAGTCATTCTGCGTTATTCTTTAGCCGCGTGTTGGTGAATAAAAACAATACCTACACTAAATGAAAAAAATTATATTTTACCTCACCTTGCTTTTACAGCTTACCTGCGGCTCAATGTCAGTCTTTGCTTCGTCTGTGACCATTGCAACGAGTAAGTTTCTTACATCAAATTATGTTTTTGTTTTTCGATATTGAACATTGGCAGCACGTAAAAATGCAACTAAACACGTGAAGTATTGTATATACCTAGGTTTGTTCGTTTTCGGGTGAAACCCGATTTTACCCCGGGCATGTTTTAGGAGAATCGGGTTAAACCCGATTTTTTCCCTAATTCCAAAACCACATAACCAACCCATTTATACTTACGCCGCACGGAGTTTGCAATGTACACGCGCTAGCTACCCTACCTCACCGATGTTTATTTGCAAACAAGCTCGCTACCGCCTGCTACCGGCGGACCCCTGTGCGCTTCCGGTTTTCTTCTTCTTTCCTTGGTTTTTCATCATTTTGTTATTTCTACTACTTCCTACAGTGCGCGCAAATCTTTACAAACGTATTACAGATTCTTCTGCGAGAGAAAAGTTTCTTACCCGATCGCTTGCGTTGGTGGAGAACGAATAAATACACCACCGGAAGTCTACTGGGGCACGGAATACTGTGACGCCCTCGTGGTATTAAACTCACGCCGAATGCGGTGAATAGTTTATTTGGCAAGCTGCGTGCAGCACTGTGGTCGTTACACGGCTCTCAACCAACCGTCCAACGAGCGCGCCTAACTCATCGTGACATTTTACGGAGGCCGGCTGAGGAAAAGCGACAATAGGCATTGGGGCCTCGGAGGAACATTTCCGTCCCTCCGCTGTGTAGGTGGAACCGCCTCGGCACTCCACGTAGCTTCGGCCCTGCTGTACGCAGATTGTGAAATGCACTATCAATCCCCTTCGACCGCTGTTAGGTGTTGACGCCCAGCCTGGTCTCTAGGGTGGCATGGCAATCTCGCTGGCGTCCAACCTTTCTACGAACAACGTCCGAGCAAGTCAGTCGCGTAACGAGATCGGGAAAACTTGACAGGTTTATTCCACAGTGAAATATCTGATCGACGACGACCGTCCGTCGCACGGTTGGGGCTTTTGTTGACACCTGAAAGAGAGCAGAATTCCGTGGGCGGTGCTTCCATTGAAGCGACCTACGACAATCGGAGCTGGAAAACCCTGATGTCCCCCCGATTACCAGCTTGAAAGAGATCCCTAATTTTAACGCGTTAGCGTTAAGAAGCTCGTAATACCCTCCAGTAAAGAAGAAAAACAAAACAAATGTATTACCGAGTATATTTCTAAATTTAACTCGAAAAAAAACCGAATTTCGGAATGTTTCCACGAAAAACCCCGATTTCTCCCCGATTATCAGCTTTAAAAAAAGCACCCGATTTTTACCCCCCGAATGTAAAAAAAAAAAAATATATAAAACCCGAAAACGAACAACTTTATATATACCCTGCCTACACTCCGCCTCTTCACGTTCAGGGCTTCGCAAGCGATATAGGCATAGGCTCAATATCGGTGCACGGTTCGGAGAACATAACTTATAAAGCAATGCACGTATTCGCGCGAACTCGCAATTTGTGAGAAACAGAAGAATTTGCACTAAGGGAATAGGTGTTTACAGAACAAACATGATCATTCTTGCGGCTGTGCCAAACCCAGTCTAATTTGGCGTTCTAGAAATATCTCTATCAGGTGTTAGGTCAATGGCATTATAAATTAATTTTCAGACTTTGGCTAGCTTCTGCTCGGAACTAACTCTTGACCTTTATAAAACATGAACCAGGTATTAATTTTTGTTTCCACGCACTAGTCTTTGCTATGTGTCTCGACTTCCTAGGTTCTCCAGGACTGAAGCTTTTCTGAGCATCTAGCAGTCATAGCAACGCATTTCAGTGGCATTATAAAATTTACAGAACATAACTTGATTATCTCAAATAATCATTTACTTCTGGCTTATTACCAGTGATACGCACTGAGACCTGCTCGCAATACAGCTTGTTTTAAACATCTTTCCTGCACCCAGTTGGTGAACGTGAAGTGTAAAATTGGTTAAGAAGACGTATTTAACCTGACTGCAATTCATAATTAATGGTTTGTTCGCTCAGTCAAATGAAATTGCTGTACCGCTAAAGATAGGCTTACTTCTCGGAGTAGCAATTATTTGCAACATTTTCAGATGACGTTGCGCCTTTTTGTGAGACAAAGGTCTGGGAAAACAAAAGGGTGCGAGTGCGTCCGATATTAAAACGTAAATGTTCTTGCTAGAGAGAATAATGCTAATAATCAATGAACCAATCACTGTTTATTACAGTGTCCAGGAACAACCTCGCTGCCTAAATGCTGGCACACTTCAAACTGAAAAACTAATAAAAAGCACAAAAACACAATTTTACACAAGGCTTAACAAATGCAAATGGGTAACAAAGTTAGGAATTCTGTTTGTGACAATCATGTGTTCGACGGAAGGTTGAAGCATGCAAAGTAAATGCGAATCAGCGATGCATCTGCAATGCACACATATTGTTAAAACAATAAAGTTGACACAGTCGGACATTGGGCACTTTTTAGTCCTGCTCAAGGAAGAACAGGCTTACAATGAATTAATTGAAAGCCTTGTAGCACGAGTTAAATATATCAGGTGCTTCCGAGCGACGATTTTAACATTTAACCAAATCTCAGGATTGGGACTACTTCTGAAAGTTTCCAGCTGAACATATAGGAGAAAACGAAAGAAAGGAGAAAAAAGAGACACACTGTTGATTGAATAAATCTCGAGGGATATAAAGAGATGACTGAGGACGTGTAGGTACGCATGGAACGATAGGACTTACTTGAGGCAAGGGTTATGGTGAAACAATCAGGCCTTACATGACCTTAAAAGAAAAAGAAAAACCTGCTTTTTTCCGACTTCGGTGCAGGCTAAGAAATTTAAAAGGTTTAAGCACATCTTCGTAATTCTTACTAGGTAAATCCTCCTTAAGATGGCGATGCTTTATAATTGAAATAAACTTCTTTTGAACTCGCTCAATCTCCACAGAATTGGTATGGGAATTTCATTCCACACAACCGAGGCGTACTCAAGCTGTGACCTTGCAAGAGAACAGTACAATGTGTGAAACTCAGATGGGTTTTTAAACTCTCTCGTTACATGACGGGCGTCACCCGAAGTGCGGAGAGACGTGTTGACCAGCTTGGTTACATGGCTATCGAATCTCAAGTTTAAATCAAATATGACACGAACATCTTTCATTCCATCGACACGAGACAGGATTTCGTCATGGATATTATATAAACAAAAGGTATTACGCGTCTTACGAGAAAAAGTTATAACTTTGGTTTTAGAAGGGTTTAAACAAAAATCATTATCTAAGCACCACCCGAAGAAGTAACATGCGTCTTCCTGAAGCTTAGTGCAATATATGGCGCCAGTATTTCCTTGTGGATTTATATTTCACCAGCGTACTGAAGAAACGTGGAATCTGAAATAACACGAGAGACATCCTTTACAAAAAGTTGAAAACAAAGGGGGACTGTTGCGCCTTGTGGTGCTCTTTCGCTAGGTACTCGTTGAGGACATTGAGGTCGAGAAAGAATAACAGCACAACCGGCTTGTGTTAAACGGTTTATCCGACTGCTCGTTTGCTCGCGCTCGCGATTCCCCATCCCCCTCGTCTTCTTCTAGCTCCAGACCAAATGTCTCATGCCAGTGGTGTTCATTGTCAGTTTTCAACATCCTCCCCCGTTCACAAAGTGAGGAAATTGGGGAGAAGATTTACAAAGTTTCCAATAGGTAGAGCAGCTGCACTGGCCGTCGTATTGCACAACTAGACGGCAGCTTAAAGGGACACTGACAGGGTATTTATGCTCGCCGAGGTTTTTAGTTGTACCTGACATATGAGAGCCCAACTACCCAGAACAGAATTTGCGGCTCGAAATTCGGTTTCTTTCTGCCCGAAAACCGCCGATCGAGAACTGGCTGGTTTGAGTCGCGCTCACTCTCTTTCCCGTGGTCACGGGCCGTTTTCTAAGGTTTTGACGCGACCACCAAATTTAATCAAAGTCGTGGGCCATTGAAGGCACACAGTCAATATTAAAAAAAACAAAAAAACATGAAACCCATTTTTTGTGATTTCCAAAAAGCTGCAAATACGTTGATTGAAAAAAAGGTAGCACGGACAACCGGAAGCATTCTGTGCGTTCACAGCATAATTCTCAACATGGCGTCGTTTCGCGTATCGTGGGACTAGCGGATGGCAGCGGACGACGGGCGTTGGACCTCTACTTCAGAACTGTCGTTCACGGTACCGGCGAATTCTGTCTTCCTTCGACAGTTGAATTTTGGATTGATCAAAAGAACTGATATTCATCCCGTACGACTCGCCCGACCAGCAAGCCGATTGCACGAAGACGTCGCCGAGCCGTCGGCCCTTCTCGTGGCGGAGGACATCGCTCGCTCAAACGTCAAGCACGAAGTGCGCACTTCGAGTTGAATACGCACGCGTACGGTTTCTTTACGAGGTGCGAATGTGGCATATGCGTGGTGCAGCCCGACGTCAAGCCGGGGGTGCATGTAGTAAAGGGAAATCGGCAGCAAACTGTCCAACTTACAGTCTACCCGCTCCATTACTGCGCATGAAAGAGCTCCTTCAGTAGCTCAGTGGAAAGACGTCCGATTCCCACGCAGCGGGCACGGGTTCGATCCCTGGTGTGGGTGTACCATTTTTTGTCAAGCATTTAGCGATGTTTACATTTTTTTAACAATTATCTCTGAAAAAATACAATTGTTGTGGACGATACGTCGCTGAACTAAATGGTATGGGATTCCATTTTTGACACCTGCGAACTCAATGTAGTCACTTTCCACAAAAAGCAAGGAGCATATGAATCGGGAAGCGTCCGCTTTCCGAGCTCTGCGTAACTGTTCTACAGGAATTGCAGCTAGCCATTAATCCCAACCCGTTGATCTTTCGGAAACGTGTGCACTCTGCCGCACAATGCCACTTTCAGATGCAGGGCATGTGAGGCAGCTCTTCACGCAACATCTTGGGAGTATTCTTTTCGGAGCCGATCACGGGATATCACCACGGGCACTCACTACTCATTTCCAACACTTAAATGTACAAAACAACTCATCTTGAAGTACAGAACAGCGAGCGGAACAAACATAACTGCAAAGGAATCGCACGACAAACAAATCCTGGAACGCATTTCGCCTGCTACGTGTGGAGAAAAAAATGCGCGGTTGGGTGTATTTACGCGACTTCAGCCAATCACTCTATCCTCTCCAGTTCTCCGTGCAGTGCGGGAGTTTCGGTTTCGGTTTCGAGCAGTTGCGTTTTTTGGCTTTATTAAAAAAATACGTGACTCTGTAGCAAAATATTAATTGGGTAGTATTCCGACACCATATTAAATCGCCTGACAAAAAGGAAAAAAAAATTGGGGGTGTCAGTGTCCCTTTAACGGCACACGCCCTTACATTTCCATCTCTTCCCGGAAAAACTTCAACGACACGTACCAAGGTCCAAAGATGCCTTGGAGTGATACGATCGTGCAACAGTACTACATCACCAACGGTCGGTGCACGGTTGCTGAGCGGTGGTGCAAGGTGCGCCTAACGAAGCTGTAGTAGGTATTCTTTCTTCCAACGTACCCAGAAGTTGTTCATGAGCCTCTTCCCATATTTCCACCGACGTGTTAGTGAATCTCTCGATGACGCGTGGGTTGGCTCCGCCTCTGGAAGAGTAATCAATCGCCTTCCGATGAGTAGGTGAGCGGGAGTCAAGACCGCTGGTTCACTATTATCGGCATGAAGGTAGGTGAGGGGCCGAAAGTTCAGTGCTGCCTCGATGTCAGTTAGTACAGTCGTTAGTTCTTCAAACGACAAGCTCTGCCGTCCAAGAATTTTCCGGAGGCACGTTTCCACCGACCGCATTATCCTTTCCCACCAGACTCCCCACCAGGCTGCCCGTTCTACGGTGAACTTCCAGGTGGTTCGGTGAACACTGCAGGAGTCTCGAGATTCTGCACTGCGAATAGCCTCCCACAAGGCCGGCAGGTCCTTCGCTGCTCTCTTGAATGTCAGCGCGTTGTCGGTATAAGTGGTGCTTGGAAGACCTCTTCGTGACACGAAGCGTCGCAGGGCCAAGACAAATAGCGCCGTGGCCGCGGTGGATACCAGCTCGAGTATATAGTGCCCGAGTGGTCGCGCAAGTGAAAAAGGCAACGTAAGCCTTAACGCACTGCTTTGCTGAGTTGACCAACAGTGGCCCCGCGAAGTCGATTCCCACGACTTGAAAGGGTTGACTATCTTCCAATCCGTCCCGTGGTAGCGAAGCTACGCGCGCCGTGGCCGGTTTTGCTTGGAACCGTCGACAGATGCGACATTCCGCGATGATCCTCTTCACGGCTCGTCGTGAACTTAAGAGCCAAAATCTTTCACGGATTTCTGTCAGAGTGGCTTGCAAGCCTCCATGTAATACTCTGAGGTGAGCATTCATGACAAGCATCTTGGTGAAAGGGTGATCTCCTAACAGAAGAGTAGGATGTCTCACCTCCTCCGAGGCTGTGGCTTGGTGAAGTCTGCCTTGAATACGTAAGGTTCATGTATCGTCAAGAAAGGGCTGCAAACCCGTTATTCTCGATCCTTTTGAGATACTTCCGCTTTGAACCAGCTCCTGGATCTATCTGCCGAAGCATTCTCGTTGAATATTCTTGATCCAGAAAGCTTCTGCATCTGAAATATCGTCTGCCGTTAGGGGCAATTCAGGTGACTTGTTCTGTCGACGACAACCTTGAACTAATCGTTTTATCCACGCTGTGACACGTAACATCTTGGTAGAGCTGCTGAAATTTTCCAATGTCAAGAGTGCGGTTGGTGCACTCACAGTGGTCAGCAGTATTTCGACCTCCTGTCGTCTCTCCCCGTCAATTCCGTTGAGGTTCTCATTTTCTGAGGTACTGCCAACCTGCCAGTTTCCTTCTTTTCGGGAAAGCTCTCTCGGTCCCAGCTAGACCACCATAACTGATACGCACTTAGCTGCATTACCGTCTTCCGTCTAGTAAGAGAATCTGCTGGGTTCGCGCCACCCGGGCGGTGGTGCCAATTAGAGGGATCGCTTAATGCTTTTATTTCTGCCATTCGGTTACCGACCAAGGGTTTCCATGCAGTTGCTGATCCTTTACTCCAACCGAGGGTTATCATATAATCTGTGCAGTACCATAGTGTAACTACGACACCAAACAAAACGGTATACAGGCATTTAGCCATACGTGCTCCCAAGAGGACTCACATTAGTTCTAGTCGTGAGAGGGTCAGCGTCTTAAGCGGGGTAATTCTGGACTTGACAAACACCAGAGTGACACTGGCATTTCCTTTTCTGTCCACGGCGCGAATATAGGCACAGGCACCATAAGCCTGAGGGCTGGCGTCTGTGAAGACGTGAAGCTCTAGCTTCCTCTCACCATCCACATTCTGTAAGTGTCTCGGAGCCGTGATGTATGGCAAGTCATTTAACTCGGCGCACCTCGTTGTCCACTCTTGCCGTAGCGCTTCTGGTAGTTCTTCGTCCGATCCCAGACCATGTTGCCATATACGTTGGAACAAAATCTTTACTCGTATGACATACGGTGAGAGGAACTCTAGGGGATCGAAGATCCTAGCAGAGGCTTTGAGGACGAAGCGTTTTGTAGTCATGTTTGTCGAGAGAATCTCCAAGAGATGGGCACTAGAGAACGTGAAGGAATCTGTGTCTTTGTCCTACACCAGTCCCAGTACCTTTCTGACTTCGTGGGACCTGATTCACGTGATGTGAGATGAATTATCGACGTTCCCCTCCCTTTGATTGAAGAGGCTCTGCAGTTGGCTGGAATTGGTATTCCATTTGCGTAGTTCCATGCCGGCCTCCCTGAGCAATGTCTGTGCTCCGTCAGCGAGTCTTCATGCTTCTTCGACGCTTGCGGCTCCAATCACTAGGTCGTCCACGTAAAATAAGTCCAGCAAAAGAGTCGCGATGTCTCTTGTTCGAATCACTCACGTTCTCTAAGTGATGACGAATTGTCGCCCCAAGTTGGAATGGACTGGCAGTAGTTCCAAAAGGAACTCGCGTCGATGCGCCACTCTTTTATATCGGGCAGCGGCTCGTCTGGTCTGGGTGTCTTCTCAAACCAAAGAAACCGGAGAGCGTCTCTGTCACACTCTGCGATTTCTATCTGTAAGAAGGCCTTTCGGATGTCAGCTGTGAGAGCCACCTTTTGCGTACTGAAATCGGAGCAGCACCGGCAAGAGTTCTGTGTTGATGGTAGGCCCCTTCTCAAGATGGTCGTTGAGAGATCCGGTGTTTGGTGCATGTGATGAAGCGTCGGACACCACTCGAATTCTTGTCGATTCCGAGTTGGCCCGAATCACCGCTCAATGAGGCATATAATAAACGCGTCCGTCACATGGAGACTTTTCGTTCACCTCTTCCGCGTGTCCGTCCTCAAAGTAATTGCGTATCGCTTTCTCATATAGTGCGATTGGAGCCATCGTGCTTGAGACGTCGGATCAGGCTGCGGAGTCTAGACCTGGTAGTGATGTAATTATTTCCAAATGTTGTTGCTGTCTCCTTCCATGGTAGAGCGAGTTCGGAGCGGCCATTCTTCCAACTTATTTTCTTTGTGAATTGTTCGAGTACCGTACTATCTTGCTGTTTCGTACTGGTCGGTTCATCCATGATTCCAATGGCCTCCAGCTCCCAGAAGTTTCTTAACGCTGCCCCGTCGTCTTCGGTGGTCACTGCCACTCCTAACACGCATACTATCAAGTTCGGGGTAGTATTCGACAAGACTCTCACGGTGCCTGTTGGACCCTGAAAGGTCCATCCTAGGCTAGTTGAAATGGCCACCAGGCTGGGGCTGGATGATGAGCGGCGTGTTTCTGCCAGTTAACAATCTCCACATTTGGTCAGCGCCAATGAGCAGGCTTATGCCTTCCTCTGCTTGGACGGAGGGAAACATCAACTCGTCAGCGATGGACCCCGTGATTGTTTTAAGGAACGAGTGTTCGACGGGTGTTTTGATGAGATCTTGGCAGATGAATGGGACGACAACGGCTTCTAAAACATACTCCGTCGTCGCATACTGCCCCTCGAAGTCGTAGTCTGACCAGTGTGAAGTTCTGACTTATTACGTCCGAATCGCTGTTGGCCAACGTGTTAAGCTGCATGCTTCGTTGGCCTATAAATTTCAAGTTAAGTTTCCTTGCCAAGTCCTCTCTGATGAACGTCTTCTGGCTTCCACCATCGATAATACCGCGGATATATGCGCAGCTCTCATCACTCACGGCCCAGCTCCTGAAAGTTTGCAGAAGAACGCTCGAAGCTCGGTGAGGCGTCGTATTACTAGTGGTGAGTATATTGGTGGTGTCTTCTGGAACCGGTCTTGTTGTCTGCACTCTAAAAAAGTTTGTGCCTCCACTTTTACGCACAACACTCGGAGAGCCAATCACCACAACTTACGGAGGCAGCTCAGCGAATGAAACTGCCGAAACATATGTTTAGACCAAAAAACGCAGTATGAGTTGTGACATTAAGCAATGCAAAACGTCACGCTTGCATTGCTTAATGTCACAACTCAGACTGCGCTTTTTGGTCTAAACATATGTTTCCGCATTGTCATTCGCTGAGCTGCCTCCGTAAGTTGCGGTGATTGGCTCTCCGAGTGTTGCGCGGGAAAGCAGACGCACGGGCTTTTTTTTAGAGTGTGCCAAAAGGATTGCACATTGACGAGGCATGTCGTCCCCTACATCCAGAACATCTCGTTTGGCCGCGGCAGTCTTTGGACCAATGCCCTCGTTTGGTGCAGAGAAAACATCTCATATCTTGCGCTAATCTTCCTTTCTTTTCATCAAGTGCGATATCAGCAGTATAGGCACCGTTACTGGGACTCTGCTGGTTGCAAAAAAGCAGTGAGTTGTCTGTCCCGCTGGTTTGCAACACGAACGTTGATGGTGGATAAACAGTTTGTTTCGGTTTAGGAGCTATCATCGGCACGCTTGCTGGTCTTTTCTCGAGCGGTGCTGATCGTTCTCCGCTCTCGATTTCCACGCGTAGGAACCGCAAACGTTTCGCCAGCTCCTCACCTGCGCCCGTTGTCGATGCAGCGACGTTGACTGCTCCATCGTCAGACGTGCTAGCTCCCTCCTCTCTGCCGGTGGAGACTACAAGTGGTGTTCTGTAGCTCTTGTGTCAATGGTAATCCACAACGATGGCCGTTGGAAGACTGGACAGCAGTATGTCCACCATCATTGTGGCGTACGTCGCGCTTGAAACGTCCAAGGAGCGCAAACCTCGAATGTTTGTCTGGACGTGATCGTACACGTTACGCAGTCCTTGGGCATCACGCACTGACTTCGCCGTTGAAAGGTTTTGAAGCCGTTCCAGATATTCCCGCTGAATGTTTCGCTTGTCGCGAAAGCGTTCAGTAAGTATCTCTATCGCATCTCTGTAGCACGCTGCCGTAGCCTGCAGCCCGAAGACGGCACTGGCGGTAGGCCCGATCAGGAGTGACCGCAGGTACTGGAATTTGTCTCTATCAGAGAGCTTGGTGTTCCAATGTATTGAGGCGTCGAACTGCTCCCAGAAGGGTTGCCACTGCGTGAGCTCCCTTGATAGTGTAGAAGTTGCAGTTTGGGGAACTTCACTCCCGTAGCCTGGGATGGGTGGCCCCTGTCGCCGTCGGCTCCCGTAGTGGGTGTGGCTGGCGTTGCTTGCAACCGCGCGATCTTGTTACGCAGTTCGCTGAGGGTCCTAGCCACTTCATCTTCATATTCTGCGGCAGTGATGTAGTCTGTTTCCAGGTCAATATCGCTGATGTGTAGTTAGATCTCCTCGTTGACTTTACGGAGTTCCTCGTTGCTCGTTACCAGTCTGTCTCTCAGGTTCTCGAGAGAAGAAGCATCGACGGCGACGGGCTGGAGCATGGTCGTTATCTCGTTGATTATCTTCGTATTCTGACTGCGTCGGACTTTACGCTTGGTCTTGAGCCGATCCATTTTCAGGTTGATTCTTCAAGTCAAAGTCCCGGGTTTCGGCACCAAATAATTGTTGCGCTTTGAGGCGCTATTTCGCTAGGTACTCGTTGAGGACATTGAGGTCGAGAAAGAATAACAACACAACCGGCTTGTGTTAAACGGTTTATCCGACTGCTCGCTCCCTCGCGCACGCGATTCCCCATCCCCCTCGTCTTCTTCTCGCTCCAGACTAAATGTCTCATGCCAGTGGTGTTCATTGTTATTTTTGAACAGGGACCGAAGACTGGTCCCCGAGGAACACAAGAGCAGGTCTTGTACAACGAAGATGGCGCATTGTTGACACGGCGTATTCATCGTAGGTGGAAAGATTAGACAATAGCATCCTATAACAACATCGAAAGCCTTACTCAGGTCAAGGCAAATGACGTCGAACTGACCCCTGTTACAGACCACACGAGCTACGGTCGACATAAAAGTTGCAAGATTAGTGGTTGTTAAATAATCCTACTACTAATAACAATAATATAATAATTGTGTTATGTGTATTTACACAACATGAAGTTAGCCTTAATGGGCGTCTTGTGCCTCAGCGGTAAATGAGAAATTTAGCCGGTGCAGTACTACTTCTACCCTGGTGTCATTAGTGTGCACTACGCCATAGGGAAACACGACCATATGCCGGTACGGGAATGATGCTGTCAAAGTGTATGTAATATAAACGACTGATGACTTATCGAAACTTGAATGGACCACCTTTTTGTTTTAATAATAATAATAAATAAAATATTTATTTTATTTAATATAAATAATGATGATTATTAATAATGATTATAAATAATAAATATTAATGACACAATGATGAGCAAATTTCACACAATGCCAATCAATTCTTAATTAAGCTAAATCACTGGACGATATATTTTTTTTACAAATTAATGTCAAAAAATTAAAAACCGTCATATTTTGATCGCGAAATGCAAACTGTCTTCATATGTCTGTCCCTTCGCTGCGTACAATAAATATGGATATGCTGGAAAGTGTAAAAGTTACGGATAATTATATTTAATCAGTTCCTTGTCAGGGAGGGCCCTTTGCAACATTGTATGAAACATACTCTCAAGGGCCGTTGTCATTGTATTTAAATATCGAGATGTGTTGCCCACCTCGATCGCTAATGATTTTAATCTACAACTCTCTCTTTTACGCACAATATGACGACTGCTTCTTTGTCTGGGGAGGAACAACTTAAACAAATATTAAGCAAATACATACACAAAAAAAGTTATTCGTATTATATCCCTTGTTAAGAATGCTAGTCATACGAAAGTATTCATTGATAAACTAAATATTGTGAAAATTCCAAATCCTTATAACTATAAATTTGTTCTGTCATAAATCAATATTTTATACACAAATAAATATTTACATGTATATCAATCAGCTGGAGCATAGGGACGCAGTATATGAAACTCGTAGGTCTGAGGCAAGGATAGTACCGCACTCCAGAAAATTTTACAGCTGTCAGATGTTAGAACGTACCCTTCGCTCACAGTTATTGTTTTTTGCGCATAGTATTGAAATTCTGAATGAATTTGTTAAAAATACGCTGTCACTATTTCTTATGAATCAACCCATTTATGGTTTAAATGTAAGCTTGCTAAACTAGTTCTATGATTTCACTTTTTTTGCTGTGTTTTACGTTGCTGCTGAGACAGAGGCTCATCAAGAAACGATTGAGTCGCTTTGATCTGTATTCCTTCGCCAAATTGGAAATATATACAAGAAATTGAATTTGAATTTATTCAACGTAGAACCTATTCATGCATGAGCAGATACTAAGCAGTAAGCCAAGAAACCAATCGTAAAGTGAACATAGTAGGAAATAGCGAAGCAATGTTTACAGGGGTTAGTCAAAACTCGCACACAGGATACCGATACCCCTTCATTCGAGAACCTCTGCAAGAGAGCCCAGGAGACAGCCGACGTCTGCAGTCCTGCGGGCTATTCATTGGGCGCAAATTAGCCACAGTGTAGGCTAGATATGGGAGACTTTTTACGTTATGAATGACCCTACACAGCGCGTTCTGGAAGGCCTTTGAGGGTTATGCCAAGATTTATGGTCGAAACTAAGACCTATAGTCACTTTTTTTTGTACTCACATAGCGGCATGTTATGTGGCTGCATACTCATGGACAACCTCCTGTAGGATATCAAAAGAAGTGAAGAGTGTGCATGCATAGCTATAATCGGCACTCAAGGTGCGCGAACGCGTGTGTGCCCATTGGTTTGACTGCTTAGCCACAGAAGAGTTCCT
The DNA here is from genome assembly GCA_037355805.1 of Ixodes ricinus. Classification (NCBI taxonomy): domain Eukaryota; kingdom Metazoa; phylum Arthropoda; class Arachnida; order Ixodida; family Ixodidae; genus Ixodes; species Ixodes ricinus. Next base: position 152,745 of record JAZHYW010039581.1, on the reverse strand, counting down.
GCGAAAATAGTGTACGTGCACTTTGTTTAGCGTATGAAATCAATAAAGACTTCCGTCCTCAGCAAAATCTTGAACCAGGTGTTTCTGAACCTGTTATCGTGGCTGTGGTTGTTTGTTGTTTTTCGTCTCATTTTACAACACATTTATGAATATATAACAGCATACAGCTGACCGTTCGCCGTGCTTGGTCAACTTTGGGGATCTCAGTGTTTGTGGAGAGAAGATAATCTCGTCACGACACTTGTAAAACCCTGAAGGAACTAAGGCTTTATTATAAAGGGTCCGTTGCCGATCAGTAGCATCTAGAAGGTTTCTTTTTCCGTTAGTAAGGTGTCAAACAAATTGCGTGGAAAGAAAGACGCCTCGAGTTAGACCCCACTGGCATTTCTAAAGCTGTATCTTGAAATAAAAATGTGACCCATTCTATACTGTACTTTTATTGTTTGTAATATGTGCACACTAATAAGGCGTCCAGCTGTTTGTGAGCACATTAAGCGGAATGAATAAATAAATACATACTCTAAACTAGGCAACGCGAAGAAGCGGTAAACAGGTGGAGTTGAGAACAGGGAACCGACACCCAGAGTTGTGCGGCACTCATTACAATTAATAAAATTAATTGCAATTCTACTAGTTCTTAGAATACTTTCGTAAACATTTGAATTGATCTATAAGAAAGAAATTACAAAAGTGACCTGGTTAGTTTTGCAAGTACTAAACTGACTTGTAACCGTTACTATCTTCTCCCCTCTTCCTAATGGCTCCCTTTGTTTCTACAAGTTCCCTGCCAAAGAATCTTTGAACCAAGTTTCTGTCAGGAAGAGAGATTAGCAGAATTGTTGGATTCAGATGATGAGTAGTTTATAATTCTGTGGTTTTAGTCTAATAGGGGAAAGTACGAAAGAACCTTCTTCAAACCGGCAAAAAAGTATGTCACTGAAAATCAGAAGTGATCGGAAAAGGAACGGTTACATTGTAATGCGACGACCAATTACTTTAATTCTAAAGTAGTCAATCATTCTGCGTGAATAAATGTTAACCAAGGTAATTGTAAATGTAATTAATATTTTTTGCGAGTAACGTGTACAAGATTGCACACCTAACGAAGTTTGCTGTAAAAATTCTGACAAGTCTTGGGACTAAAGAATGGCAGATGGGTACGCGGTTTAGATCGTCGTCAACACCGAGGGATTGGATTATGGCGGCGATGCTGGCGAGTGAGTTCATAATACAACTGGAAACAAGGCACAAATAACAAAGACGAGGAAGATGTAGACGGGAAAAGCGCTACAAGTTCTACCTGTGAAAACACAGTGAGTGTGCAGGCGAGCTCGTGATAACTAATCATGTCATATAACACCTGAGACGTCCCTTTCTGTGTCTGTTTCTTCTACTAAAGAGTTTCCAATTTCTTCCACCACAGTCTCAGGTGTTATATGACATGATAAGTCCTACCTCTTTTCGTAAAGCCGCCTCCGTGGCTTCAATGGAAAGCGGTTGCTATACAGATCGTCAGTTCCCAGGTTCGAATCCCGGCCGAGGTGTCGGCAGTATGACAGGGGGTCATAGCGAAGAAGGCGCCATGTAACCAACGTTTCAGTTGCATGTGAAACAATCCAAGGCAAACTAAATTATTCCTGAGTCTCCCTCAGAAACGTTCCAGACGCATTTCATTGGTTAGAATAAACCCCAAACTCGCCTTAACCCCTTTAGGGCCCATGCTAGGCTGCCTTGTCTTTGAGCAAAGTAGACAAACCTAGCGCATTTGATCTCAAGAGATTGCTATGCTTGTTACATTTTTTTAATGTATCTTGTCTTGTTTTATGTCTTTTGTTAACCCTGGTAAGGTTTCTGGTCTCTATTTTCAGAAAAAGCGAGCTATGCCTTAAACGTTTATTAGCTAACATGCACCACCTCAAAGCACATTCAGTTAAAGTTTGAGGTTTCATTCCGAAGACTGATTTTTCGGGCTTGTTTTACAGCTAAAATTCCCTAGAGCTACCCAATATAGTTGTTTTGTTGAAGTGAAAGCTGGCGCCAAGGTTTTATATCTCGTGTGGTTTCATGGTCGATGTGTCTCCCTTCCATCTTTTTTACGTAAAAGACGGCGAGTACACATGCATGAAGAGTTCTGCAGCCCCACCCAACGAGCGAACTTTAAGGTGTAAAATGTATCTCTTGGAAGAGCTTTCCTCGCAGAACTGCGTCCAAAATGTCGATGCTGATTCTGTTCATAAAGAGCCAGTTGTGCTTTTGTCAGAAAAGTGCATAATTGGAATGTTTCGTACGCATTGGTGTCTAGAATAGTACCAAAAAGACAAGAATGAGACAAGTTGAGTGGAACAAGGCGCTACGTTGTTGTCGCTGATGTCATATACGTCAGGTTGCCTGGGGGTTTGGCTAATTCGTAAATTGCTTGGCTGTCCCTGTTAGCCACACATAAAGCACAACTGTTGTCTTGTACGGGAGGTATACCTCTCGTCAATCTTCGTAAATATGGGGCAGACCACGTATCTGGTTACTAAACTTCGGCTGGGGCTAGGAATTTGAATGTGTGCACCGTTGTTCTGAAATGTTGGTCTTGGTTAGTGCGCGAAGGAGCATGGCTCGTCATTTTGCAGATGTTTTTGTGCTGTGCTCGTCAGATAATTTATAGAACTACTTTGCTTTTTTTCTATTCAGACCATGCTTCCGCAGGGTTCTTTAGTTAAGCAGCTTCGGCGGTTGGATGAGCGAAAATACCATGACTGTTACTTGCTTGATGCAGTTACGTCGGAGTTGCTCGTCGAGTGTATTTTAGCTTTTAAACAATGTTATAAGTAGATTATTGTGAGCTGCATATTAAACAAAAGTCGAAAAAAGCGGATTTAAATTGTCTTTTTTCAAGCCTGCACCCAAACGGGAGTTGCAATTGACTATAAACACAAAGTAGATGGCCCTAGTGACTTTAATAACATATGTTAGCATAATATTGTCACCAGTATGTAGCGCCCCCTCCAGTCCACCCGTCGATGGCCGCCAGCCTCGGCGGGCAACATTGATCACCGCATGAATAAACGCCGTGGAGCGCACGCCGCCCCGGTCAGTCATCGTCCACCCACACAACCAGGCTGCAAGGCGTCTCTTCTCGGCGGGTGCTTCGGCCCCCTTCGTCCACGTTCCAGAAATATCGTGACACTGACGACGAGGATGGGATGGTACAGACCATCAGGAACAAGCGGGCGGTACAGAACATTCAAGAACAAGCTGAAGGAGAGCCCTGCCTCGATTCCTCAAGCCTCGTCCGCTGCCGTTCGCCCTGAAGGACGGGGTCAACCAGGAGTTGCAACGGCTGCAGCAAGAGGGTATCCTGGTGCCCGTCAAGACGTCCGAGTGGGCCGCACCGAATATCCCAGTCCTCAAGCGAGACGGCCGCGTCAGGATCTGCGGGGACTTCAAGGTCACCATCAACCCCGTCGCTACCGTCGAGAAGTACCCGCTGCCTCCGATCGATGATCTCTTGTCGGCTCCGTCCGGGGGACAGAAGTCCTCCAAGCTCGACCTTCGAGATGCCTACCAGCAGCTGATGCTCCAGGATGCCGCCCGGAAGTATGTCACCATATCGACTACCATGGGACTCTTCCAGTACACGCGCCTACCGTTCGGCGTGGCCTCAGCCCCAGCCATCTTCCAGAGGGAGATGGACAACCTGTTCAGGGGCATGAGGCACGTGGCGGTGTACTTGGACGACATCCTGGTTACCGGTACCGACGACGGGGACCACCTGCAGAACCTGCGCAAAGTCCTGACACGACTGCAGGACGCCGGTCTCAAGCTGAGGCAGGACAAGTGCGTGTTCCTGACCCCCAGTGTGGAGTACCGGGGACACATCATCTCCCAGGCTGGCCTGGCCCCGGCTCCCCGCAAGATTGAGGCCGTGCTCAAGGCGCCGAAGCCCAAGAGCAAGAAGGAGCTTCAGAGCTACCTCGGCCTCATCAACTTCTACAGGAGGTTCCCGCTCAAACTGTCGACGCATCTGGAGCCGCTGCATCGTCTGCTTCGCGATGGTCAGCAGTGAGCCTGGAAGAAGGAGCAGGACTTGGCCTTCCAGCACTGCAAGGAGTTGGTCATCAAGGCTCCAGTGCTGGTACACTTCGACCCGACCAAGCCTGTATTCCTCACCGTGGATGCGTCGCCGTACGGGGTAGGAGCCGTCCTGTCGCACCGGGGTCAGGATGGTCAGGAACGCCCTGTGGCGTTTGCTTCTCGCCGGCTTCATGCGGCAGAACAACGCTACAGCCAGCTCGACATGAAGGCCTGGCGCTCATGTTCGGGATCGAGCGCTTCCACCAGTACCTGTGGGGCCAGCAATTCGAGGCAGTCACGGACCACAAGCCGCTGCTGGGGCTGCTGGGGCCTGACAAGGCAGTCCCAGTGCAAGCCTGACCACGTGTGGTTCGCTGGGCCTTGACGCTGGCGGCCTACAGTTACAAGCTGGTCTACCGCCCTGGGAAGGACCTGGACGTGCCGACGCCCTGAGCCGCCTGCCCCTGCCGGAGGTGACTGCTGCCGTTGCTGCTGCTGCTGGCCGCCGCTCGTCCTCCCCCTCGGCAGACACGTGTGAGGTGCCCATTTCTCCCGCACGTGAAGCATTGTGCTTGGGCGAACTGGCACTGTGAGGGGAGTGGGCAGCACCGCAGCGGCTGCAGGCACCGCTCCGTGTCGCCATCTTGTTCACCGCCGCTTCCGCTGCTTCCGTCGACGGTGAGCCGGCCGCACGCGCAATCTCGCTGGCGTCCTTGGCTGCGGCTTCCATCGCCTGCGCTGCCTTCACCGCGTCGTCCAGCGAGGGGTCGGGGAGCTCCAGGAGTCGCGTCTGCATGGCGGGGTTGTTGATGCCGCAGACGAACCGGTCCCGGAGTAGCGAGTCCAACTGGTCGCCGAAGGCGCAGGTGTTCGCTAACCCTCGTAGCGCAGCGACGAACTGCCCGACGGTCTCCCCGTCCCGGCGGCTCCGGTTGTTGAAGCGGAACCGCTCCATAAGCGTGGACGGCGCCGGGCTGAAGTGCGAGCGCCGCGTGGCGAGCAGCTCACCCAGCGTTTTCACGTGCGGCGTGGCCGGCTTGAGGAGGTCGAGCAGGAGACTGAAGACGCGGGTCCCGCAGCTGGCCAAGAAGATGCCCCGTCGTTTCTCCTCGGGCGTGTCCTTCGCCCGGAAGAACACGCGGACTTGTTCTTCGTAGACAGGCCAGGCGGATCCATCTCCTTCGAACAGCTCGAGCCTCCCGTACAGCGGCATGGCGACAGGAGCGGGGGCGGTGTTGCGGGGAAGCGACGGTGAACAAGATGGCGACACGGAGCGGTGCCTGCTGCCGTTGCTGCTGCTGCTGGCCGCCGCTCGTCCTCCCCCTCGGCAGACTCGTGCGAGGTGCCCAGTTCTCCCGCACGTGAAGAATTGTGCTTGGGCGAACTGGCACTGTGAGGGGAGTGGGCAGCACGGGACGCAGGTGGCCCGGGTACTCTTCCAGTACCGGACCACACCCCATGAGGTCACTGGCCGTGCCCCCTGCGAGCTTCTGCTGGGCCGGATGGTCAAGACCCCCTTGGACGTCTTGCATCTAGACCTCCGGTCCACGGCGCTCCTGAAGCAGCTGAAGCAGAAGCTGGTGGCTGACCGAGGGTGCCGTCCTGGGCCTTTGCCGGAGCCGGGAGCGTCGGTCTACGCCAGGAACTTCCGTCCTGGCCCACCCTGGTCTGCCGGACATGTGGTTTCGCCAGCGAGAGCCTCGTCGCTACTCGTCCGCATGTCCGACGGGACCACCTGGCACCGGCACGCCGACCATGCTCAGGCCTCGCCTCGGGACCGGGCTTGTACCCTCGGCCGTCACTTCGGGAGACCAGCCCGCAAGGGGACCAACGACAGCACCCGTCTCGGCCAGTGGAGCGCCACCCACCACGGAGGCGACAAGAGTTGCCAGTCCTGTGGCACCAGTAGGACCGGTGCCACTCTCAAATCCGGTCTCTGCGACTCCACCGGGTGGAGCGCGACCGGTACAGGCAGCGCCCGGCGTTGCCACACCTGGCCCGTCGACACCAGTGACCAGGCGGAGTACGCGGCAGCGAAGGCCACCTGACCGCTACTCGCCGGGGTAGCATTCGTCGTCGACCGGCCAGGACTTAGCACGTCCAGACGCCGAGTGGGTGTCGGCCGTGTGCATCGTTATTCTTTTATTTTGTTTTAGAAAAACAAACTGGGGGGAGAGATATCACCAGTATGTAGCGCCCCCTCCAGTCTACCCGTCGATGGCCGCCAGCCTCGGCGGGCAACATTGATTACCGCATGAATAAACGCCGTGGAGCGCACACCGCCCCGGTCAGTCATCGTCCACCCACACAACCAGGCTGCAAGGCGTCTCTTCTCGGCGGGTGCTTCGGCCCCCTTCGTCCACGTTCCAGAAATATCGTGACAAATATCTTTATTTTCAATTTTTTATTTGACAATATTTCTTGCCGCCTGAATGGCTGGCCAAGGCAAGGGTCACCACTACGTTGCAAGCTGTACAAATAAACAAGACAAAAATAATTAAATCGCATGTACAACAACAACAACGCACCATGTGAATGATATTCACTTCAACATATTCACTTATAGAAACGACAAGATGTAAGTGCCGTTTAGCATCGTTAATGGCTAAGCGCCGGAAGCAACTCTGGGTGTTGCGTCATTGTCACGTGCCGTTGAAGCAAGCCAGAGCGTCGACACTTGTGGCAGATTATCAGCTGCGCTATTGTTTTAGTCCTCCGCTCCAGCGAGTTCTGGCGCCAATGGAATGCAGATCAACAGAACCTGAACGACGTAGATGAAAGCGTTACGCGTTGTCCCAGCAAAATCCGCCTGTCCACTATAAGTGTAAATTATTTTATATCTTTCTGCCTTGAAATGATGTTTGATATTCTGTCAACACAATAGCGGAGTAATGAAACCAGGGCAGTACAACTTCCTTGATGCATTTAACGTGGAGCGCCAAGTCTTGAATATCCAACCAAATGGCGGTACAGCCATAATATCAATGGAGATTGGAGAAAACTGGAATTAATCCCTTAATTTATAAATTCTACAACTCACCTGTGTGTGTGTGTGTGTGTGTTTGTTTGCGAGTTAACAAGCTACGTCACTCAAACACACCCAGTCACCTATTCTTAAACTGTTTAGGTGAAAATAACTATATTTTTTTAAAGCTGTGCAATGCTTTCTACAAAGAGAAACGGCGTGGGCATAGAAGACGCGTAGTAACCTCGCAGTAATAAAAATCGATCACTGTACGGGTTCGGTGCTCACATTCGTGCCGCTTGTTCGTGTTCAGTACGCTCCTTTATATAGATACTTTTTCAGATAACTAATCTGATGTGTGCTCCATCGTTCTTTTATAAACAGTTTTCCCCGTTCCTTTCACCTGGTGCTGCATCGTCACGGGTGCCGTGGGAACCGTCTACACTACTTTGGTAACTGGCGCCGCTTCATTCGCTAAGTAAATGTAAACATAGTCAACTAAGCTCACGCGTTACGTGCGCTTTCCTTTTTGTTTGCTCGTGTCCAAAACGTCAGGGTGATAAATATTTAAATACAAAGATCATTCTAGGCATATATTGGTTTTGCCCGTTTCTCTGTGGAAAGGTATATCCGGATCAGAATAGGAGGAAAAGGCAGTTTGGAAGGGAGAAAACTACAAAACAGTTGGGGCGTTTCTATCCGAGTAGAGAACATGGGGAGTGCGAACGACGAAGCTCGTAATTTGAATGGGTCCGGAAACTCGTAACCTGCTGCGGAAAACCGAGAACGTGGCACGTAACGCACCGTGTCACAGCGCAGGCCGTACCTAAATCCAAGTATTTTCGTGAGTCTCTGCCCTTCCATCGCGTTTTGTAGGTAGACGCGAAAGGTCGACTGAAGCGCGCATAAGCCCAGAACGCGATTCGTTTAGACCAATCTATGCGAGGTCAGTTATGAATGGCTTCGCAAGGATGGGGTTCCTCGAGCTCATAAATATACTGTAGACCGGAAACTGGCGTCAGGGAACCGGATGACTTTTCTCTCCACCGCGCGATTATCTCATCATGACACACTTGAACCCTCGTGTGACTTCCAAGAATTCTGAAGTGGCTATTGGCAGCGGACCTTGTTCACTGTAAAGCGTTTATATGACGCCAAGAGAGGTATTTTTTCCTATATTCCTGTACTGCTCTGTATTGTTAAAAGCGGGGAGTTAAAAAAAGAAATAAAACTGCGCAAAAATGAGCAAAAAGACAAGTAGAAGACAGACAAACACAGCGCTGACTAACGACTGGCGTTTTCTTTCAGAACAAAATAGATAGACAAAAATATAAACACAAACAATGTAGTACTCTTAGGCGACGCAACTGAACATTTTGCAGTAGCAATTGTGTTGTGCAAGGCTCCTAAATATGACGCGCATTAATTAGTTAAGGCCCCTGAAATGTTACCTAGAGTGAGGCATTTAGCTGAGATACTACTGCAGAAAAAAAGAGTAGCTGCATCCTGGACTGTGCAGAAAGTTTATGTAAGGGTCAGGAAAAACCTGACCCTCACATAAACCATCTCACCGTTTGACCTCCTGCGGACACTCATACATCGGTCAAACCGGGAGATGCTTGAACATCAGACTTCGCGAACATCACAATTCGTTAAAAGGTGGAGCATACTCCCATTTAGCGATACATTGCCGGGACAGCGGCTGTGAACCACGGTTCAGAGACACAGATATAGTGTACAAACACCAAACTTGGTTGTCTAGGGAGATTATTGAGGCTTACCATATAGCAAAAAAGAAAATAACGTACGTGAGCCAACCATCAGTGAGTCTCAGGGACAGTGACATAACTTTCATGATCTTGGATAAATTCTCCTTCAAAGAAAACAAAAAGAAGCGACTCCACAGTGAAAGAAAGAGAAGCGACACACCAGTGAAAGAAAAAGAAGACCCCATACCCGCGTGTTTTCAAAATATGAAAGTTGATCGCGTTTTGTCCTGTGTGTGTTCCTTATCTCTGTGTCCGTCTGTTTCGCGCTGTTTTTCATCATGAACGTTTACCAACTATCCCAACTGTCCACTCTTGTAAGCTTTGCGCGCGTGAGAAGCGCAGTGGCGCGTTAAAGATACCAATCGTGCATTAGCTACAAAGCATAAGCACAAAGCATAAGAGACAAAAAATCGCGGGATGCAATATCGCCCGGTAGCTTTGTATCTGCTGCACGAGTGGTAAATTTAGCGCACTACAGCCCTTCTCACGCGGTCAAACTCTTTCTGAAGATGACAGATTTGGTAGTTTTAAACGACGCTCAGCAAGTTTCTGATTTGACCCATATATCTATACCGACGAATTAAAAGTTAACGAATTTTAGGTAATTACTCTCCAGGTTGTGACGGTTGATTGACCCTCGACTGTCCGCCGAGCTAAATTAACGTATAGTGAAGACGGCATTCACGTAACAGTAAAGACGCTTTTTTTTAAGTTTCTATCTAATAATAAAGACAGGGTGGAAGGTTGTTTGAAAGTTTTACGGTATGTTGATGATTCTCCGGTGGTGTTTAAGCAGTGTAAAGAATCTGTCGGCTGCGTTGTTCAAACGTGAGCTATTACTCTGGTGGCACCGCTTAGCCTAGCATCTGAAGCAAGATATACTGGGCATCCCAAGAAGCCGTGATCGCGTAACATGCCAGCACGGCGGAAGCTACGGCCCTGGCGGGCCAATCGGAAGGTGACTACGTATGACCGGAGTAGGCTTTTACTGCAAAGAAGTATCAGGCTTTTCGCTTCGTCATGCTCCAATATATGTGCCTTGCGCTCGAATGCGTAGCGCATATAGAAGCCGTTGGTACGCAATGTGGGGATATCGGTCACTTTTCGCCAAGTTACAGCGAGAAAGGGTATAACCATGGGCTCTCACTCTGCTGGCGCCGCCTGGCCGTTGCCGCATGGCTATACCTACAAACTTGCAACAAAAGTCTATTTCTCGACCATTTGTGGTGTAAATATGCATACCATTTTTTACGGGACTAAAAGGGTCGCAAATGAGTTTGAAGTACCGTTAGCCTAGCACGCACTTTCGAAAATACCTCACTTATGCGCTTCACTTAGAAGAGCAGGAAAAAAACATGTAATCTGTGGTACAACACCGTTGTAAATATGGTGCGTGAACGGTCGGTGTCGTTTACAAAATCCCTCGTTCCTGTGGAAAAAATGATAGGACAGACGGGCAGATGCGTAAACGTACGAGCTTGTGAGCACTCTTTCTTTACGGATCGCTACATAGGGACATCTCGCTGTAAACTGAAATATATCTGGCTGTACTCCGCTGTTAAATAATATTCAATCCTGGCCAAACATCACAATAAGACCGCTAGAAAAGTTGATGAGGTCTATTCTATTAGACTTTATGAGCCTGATGTTTGTGTGAGTGTAGAATCAATTACTCTTCCTAATGGTGATTTTTTGCTTAATAATCAGAGTGACACATTTATCTGACTTCGACTGTGACCGTGACAGAGATGGAAGAATGCCCTGTATAGTTTTTTTCTACTTTTTTTCCTTTGTGTGAATCTGTTTTGTTCTGGAAGAAAACGCCAGTCGTTTGTCAAAGTTGCGTTTGTCTGCGTCGTCTACTACTCTTTGAGTTCATTTTTGCGCTGCTTTTATCTGATCGTCCACCTACTCGCCCATCTGCACACCTTCCTTGGGTTTGAAAGAAAGATATTGTGAGCCTCACACATTTCTTTTTACACTGTATGTGCTAAGGGCTGGAGTTCATGCGAAAAGTGCTTCCATGATGGTCACAAAAAACCATTAGACGCAAGCTAAGGCAAAATAAAAGCATATTAAATATTCAAATCAGCTGAATCGGGCTTGGAAGGAGTGGAAGGCGGAGCGAGCGTGAGCTAGAGCGAGTCATTGTGCTAAACGGTATTCTCTGAAGCTTTTTGTTATGACCTTCCCACGACCTCAACGTCCCCCACAAAGTCGACTGGCAACCAAAGGAGTACTTCAATGCAAAAGAAAAGTATATATGAGGGACGTTCATAAAGTTCGTATTATCGGCACCAAAAATTGAAAAAAAGGAGAACGAAACAAGTACCAACACGACCGTGCGTCCCTCTAGTTTTAGCACAGTATACACATTGCGTGCTATAGTATCGCGGAACGCCGCAAGGGCGTTGAAACAAAAATGGCACCGCCCGTTGGCAAACTCGAAGCACGTGCAGTAATTCGTTTTCTTCATTCGGAAGGAAGCAATACCAAGGAGATTCATTTCGAGCTGGTGGCAGTGTTTGGGGACAATGCCCCAGTTTATGACACCGCGGTGAAATGCCGCAGATGCTTCCAGTGTAGTCAAACAAGCCTGGACGACGAAGAACGGAGTGGCCGACCGTCGCTCATTGATGAACCACAAATTGCAGCGCAAGTGGAGGCCCCAGTCCTCACTGACCGGCGGATAACTATAGAGCAAATAGGGCAGCAGGTTAGCGTGAGTTTTGGATCAGCGCACAACATTCTTCACAACCTGCATATGACGAAGGTTTCCGCGCGCTGGGTTCCACGGCTGCTGACCCCTACGCAGAAAGACATCCGGAAGGAAGCGGCCGTGGAAATGTTGCAGCTGTGCGAGAGCGACCCTGACAACGTTATCGACCACCTCATCATTGTGGACGAGTGTTGGGTTTACCACTGTAATGCAGAGACCACATTACAAAGCAAACAGTGGCAGCATGTGAACTCGCCAGCGCCAAGAAAGGCCAAGAATGTGCCGTCTTCGGGAAAGGTCATGTTGAGCGTGTTTTGGGACTGCCGTGGTGTTCTCTTAACAGATTATGCTCACAAAGGTCAAACGACCACAGGAAACTAGTATCGTGAGCTCCTGAAAACGTTGCGAGAAGCTATCAAGTCAAAGCGCAGAGGGAAGCTCACGAAAGGCGTCCGTTTGCTTCATGACAATGCTCCGCCTCACTCGGCGCAGGCGACGTTGTTAAACGCGGCCTCTTTAGGTTACGAAATTTTGCCTCATCCCCCGTATTCACTCGACCTCTCAGCTAGTGACCTCTTCCTCTTCCCTCGCATAAAGTCTCCACTACGTGGATAGCATTTTAAGGACGACAACGAAGTGATTGCTGAAGTGGAACGATTCCTGAACACTCAAGACGAGGAGTTCGATAGCAATGGCTTCCGACAACTTGTCCATCGTTGGCAAAAGTGTGTGACTTTCGGAGGTGAATACGAAGAGAAGGACTAAACCCCTATCCGAGTTTCATAACTGAATTCCTATACCTTCATGACAATAATACGAACTTTATGAACGCCCTTATAGCCCATAGCAGGCAATACATAAACATACTAATCATACAGAAGGCATACTTAATATTAATTTATTATACTTAATCATAATTAGCGAGATTTACCAAGCAAAGCAGCGGGAATAGAACTCCGGGACTCGACTGGTTTGCTCGGAGCCACGGGGGTTTATCAAACGGTTGCGCAAGCCGCTGGACGAAGAACTGTCGGAAGAATGCGGCAACAAGCTATCGTCGGCAAGCGCAGTTGGCACCCGCAGGACGAAGTGTAGCTCCCTACATGATCTCCTGATGTTACGATGAGGATCGTATTGCACCAACAAATCGTGCAGCGGTTGGAGGGCGCGAAGAACTCAAGGCGCTCTACGCTGAAGCAGAACCCACCGAAACTTCAAATTAAAGCCTACGCCTTCTCACACATTCCACTCATGAATAAGTTTGTCTTTAACATTCTGAGAAACCCAGATATCACTTGAATGTGCCGTACATCCAAAGCCGTACATTCAGTGCATTCAAAACCACCGAAATCTCCCCGTTACAGAGCATAACAAATCACAGCGGACACATAAGGCAGGCTTGATACGTTCTTTTGCTCCGCCTGTTTATAAAAGTGACTAAGAAATATTTCAAGTTTTTATAAAGCCTGTCGTGTGCAAACAAAAACTCACTTTAGTTCTACACTTCATTGGCTTAAACTGTGCATTCCAAAAATAGGTCAACCAAAGTTAAAAAAATATTTTTTGCTTATATTATTGGAGGTTTGTTCAATAAAACCTTTTGTTTTAAGTGCATCGAAATATGCCACATAATGAATTATCCCCGATTATAAGTACTAGTTCAATATTTACTTCGCCAAAGTCGTTTTGAGTCGGCTCGATTCTATTTCATGCTTCTATAATGAGGCCGAAGTTTCGAAACAGAAGCAGTTTCAGAATCGCTCCTACCTCCAAATATGTATCTCGCTATAAATATTGAGCTAAATATTTTTGAAAGTTTAATTTGTGGCATACGTATCACGTCACACACGTACCAATTTCTTTTTTATACTTTTCTTCTTTAGAGGTGTCAGTTGCAATGTTGTAGTAACATGCATCTATTCTGGGGTTAACGTCTGAAGACACAAGCATGTTTCGGAACATCTCCTAACCCAAAAATGTTTCTCATAATGTAAATATTTCGCTAAGACGTCTTTTTGTTTGTATGTGTGTAAAAACATGTTTGGTGACAAACGTGCCCTATCCACTCAATTTAAAAAAAGGGGGGGGGGGGCAGTTCAGTTTCACTTAAAGCCAATGTGCTTGTGGCAGTGACCCATTTGAGTTTACCGCCTCCCGCAGGCAAGCGCTCAGTTCACAACATTTCGGCGTTTGTCTTCTACCGCAGGGAGGCTTGAGGGGAGTGGTATGGACTGACTGCGTTCAAGCAGTGGTGGTATTACTTGCGCCTGCTGCCATTATCATCAAGGTCATCTACGATGCCCATTTCAGTGCCGTCCGGCTCAGACCATTACGCGACTTTGACATCAAGCCATACTTTCTAGAGTAAATATTGGCCAGTCACAACCTGTCTATTAAAAAAAACAAATAAAAAACTTCCTCCTAACTATTTCTTTTGTTTTTTTAATTCAACTTGCAGAGCCAATCTGGACCTGACTAAAGACGAAAATATATGGTGTGGCCTAATCGGACTTTCGGCAATGTCGCTATACATGTCCGGTGTGGATTCCGTAGTTGTCCAACGATTTTTGGCGGCGAAGAGCCTGAAGCATGCTCGAAGGTATGATTGTTGGTTCCTGACGAGGTATTGTTGTACGGGTAGGTGAACGCATCCCCTCGATGTTCCGGCTGCCATTGTGCGGGGCTGGCGGCTACGCCCTTTGGTTAACAAAATATTGTTTTTAAGCTTCTAACAAAGATATAGCCCTATAAATCAATTTGTAGTCAAAACAGACGCTTCACTGACACACATTTGAGATGATGGAACACCTCTGCAAAGTGTGGAAAAGATCGCCAGCATGTTTTTCTCCCGTGACTCAGTGAATTGGAAGCGGGTAGCGCACTGAGGGGACATCAAGGTTTTCCTCTTCGACGTACGTAGATGTCTCGCGCTCAAGAGAATCTGGAACTTTTGTTTCGCTAGTTTTAATCCTAATTGGCTAGACCAGGGGTGGCCAGGCTGACCCGGCCTAAGAGCCGCAAACAAAACCACGAAACTTCGAAGAGCCGCGGGGGAGGGGGGCAAACTTAAATTTTGTTTAGAGCCTGACTGTACGTAGGGGGCACAACGCGGTACGACTGTACGTATGGGGGGTACAAGGCTGCCAAACCGCAGGCTGTGCTTTATTCTGAAATCCTTTCTTTTTTTCCCTGGGGAAACGCGGAAAGGACGAAAAGGGGGGGGGGGGGGGGGGTCCCTAACGAGAGATCCGCGAGCCGCACTTGGACCAGCAAAGAGCCGCATGCGGCTCGCGAGCCGCGGTTTGGCCACCCCTGGGCTAGACGGTGAATCCGAAAGTTATTTATGGCCCCACCGGTGTAAATATTACTTAACTCCAGTCGGTAGAAGATTTTACATAAAATAAAGGGAGACGTACAGAAAGTTGATGTCTATGATACGGAGCCCACCAGCAAATGTTTCAACATTCTGAAAATTTGAAGAGCTGGTTCATCTTTTAAGGCCCTGAATTCATTGTACGAACCACTACACTCGTGTCATCAACATAATCAACGAACGAAACAGCGCGCATTATTTATTTTTTTAGTTTTGTTGCTTTTTTGTAATTTTAAAGTCTACGAAAAAATAAAATGCTTGATTTTTCTTGATCCTCCGGATAAAATGTTTATGCACAAAATGTGTTTCCACGGCATTCTTCTTAGGTTGTAGGAACCATTGCAGTATCTTTTTTATCTGTTCTTCTTGTTTTGGGGGCGGGGGAAGAAGGGGGGAGTGAAAGGGGGATTCAAGCATGCTATTTGCCTTGAAACTCTGCCTTTTTTTGCAATGGTACGTCTGCACATCTTGGATTTCTTGTCTCTTCCCGTACACTCTTCCAACGCAAACGCCGAACACTGGGACCCCCAACGCCGAACGCCGGCATTTGGCGATCAGCATTCACCTTCGAACTGTTTGTAAAGACGATCGTGGCCAGCTAGTTTTGTGTCTATCCCCAAATAAGCGCATATATATATATTAAAAAATACAAAAAACACTTGCACAGTTAATAAAAAAAAAGAACTAGTTGGCCTAGTGTTAGAATGTTGAGCTCACAATCATGTGGTCGTGGTTTCGGTCCCCGTTCTGGCGCGTCCAGAATTTCGTGCTTTCTTCCCAGTTGACCACTCTTCTCTACAGATTTTGTGTTCTGAAGCACGTGTTACCCAGTTAGTAACGACTTCCGTGGTGTTCCGTCCCACTCTCCTCAGCTATCCCACCCTTAAGCACAGTCTTTGTTAAAAGTTTTGCAATCAACGATTTTATTTTGGCTTGAATCGATGTATAATCTGTGTTGTAGGCGTTACCCAAAAACGTAACGAAATACGCAACTGGTTACGTCAAATAAGAGGAATGCGTGACCCCTAAAAAGTAACGCCCGTTACTTTTCCGTTACTTTTTAAAATAGTATTTGCCACTTTTTACTTTGTGGCGTTACGGATATGCATCAACGCCATATTTCAAGAAACATTATTGCCATCCAGAAATTGTACATAATCACGTTGTTTTTTTTCAGGTTTCCTCCTAAATACTCTTAAGAAAAACGCAATAAAACGCAAAGGTTTACAAGCTTGGCACCTAAAAACACGAAAAAAATTAAAGTATTTTATTTTTACGTCTTGGGAAGAATATGAAACGAGTAAAGTAACTACGCTACACGTTACTCGAAATAATTAAAGTAAATTACGTTACCCGTTACAGTTTTGAAAAGGTAATGACTGCGTTACCGTAAAATGTAACGCGTTGCCGGAAACGCCGTTACTCTAATGCGTTCCCGCTAACACAATGTTTAATCAGTATTTTATACATCTATTTGAATTCTTCTTTTGTTTTCCCCATTGTCCCATTACAAGACTAGCGTTTCGCTTTTAAACCTTTCTCTGTGAGTGAATTGGGTAACGTGCATGATTTGGGTAGTAGATGCGAATGAAACTATAATGAAGAACAATATTTTTCATTTCCACAGAACGGCTGGCACGGGAGTCCTTCTTTTGGTGGCATTTTCCCTCCTTCAGGGACTCATGACGCTAGCGCTTATATTTTGGTATCGAGACTGCGATCCCCTCCTCTCGGGTGCCATCAAGAGCCCAGACAAGGTACGCGAAAACACGACTGCCTTATTCCGCTGAAATTTATATTAGTTTGCAGTTGAAGACTCGTACCTGCCTCGTATTTCTTCTTTATTTTTTGTTCTTGTGGGAAAGCGGGTAAGGGGTACTGTTGTGAAAGTAAATGAAAATTCTGTTCTAATTCATATTTCCCCCTAATGGACCTTTTTCACATACAGACGGCACCAGGCGGTGGCTGCACGAACTAAAAATCGAGGAAGGGACCTACCTGTGCTACCAATCGATAATGGGAGCTAGGCTACCAGTTTCTTCGTTCTCTGAGCAGCGGGGCGTGCACAACGCGCCGTCCAAGTGGGGCATCCGTGGCGTCCACTTAAACGTCGTGTTATTCTTTCCGTCCGCTTTCTTT
Organism: Ixodes ricinus; assembly: GCA_037355805.1. Classification (NCBI taxonomy): domain Eukaryota; kingdom Metazoa; phylum Arthropoda; class Arachnida; order Ixodida; family Ixodidae; genus Ixodes; species Ixodes ricinus. The sequence goes on along the minus strand of JAZHYW010039581.1, from coordinate 135,715 downwards.
TTTTGCGTAACACAATTATATGTATGCTGCAATTACGTTTTCTACTCGCTGATCCACAGCCTCCTTCCGAATTTCCTCGATTTTTCGTGCAGACTTCCGCCGCTTGGCATCGGGCGCTCGCGCGTGCGCAGAACACTTCTCGGAAAAGGTGCATTCTCTGCGGCAGAAAATAAAGTCGTGCAGAAGATCCCAGGGGACGGGGGGGGGGGAGGAGGAGGTAGAAAGACTAGTTTGAATGCAGGTTGAAAAAGGACGTTGAGGGGAGGTAAATTGTGAACTATACTCCATTTCACACAAAGCCAGAGCGAAGCGAAAGATGCAATCCGATTTAGCCAATCACGTGGCGCCAAAGGTGCGTCGTCATTGTGCGCTTGCTATCACCGGCAAAGCCAACCATGCACAGGAAAAAAAAGTGCAAGATCACGCCGCGTTGACTGTGCCTGATTAGTTTAGCCGGTATAATAGCAAACGCACAAGGAAGACAAACGGCGACTCGCCGTATGATGGGAGGACATAAGGTTTCAGTCGGAGGACGTGCACGGTTTGTTGTTGTCTGGGCCGCCTATCTTGGGAACGGTCGACAGATTCCACGACGTAATTGACGACACTGGTTCAAGTAAGAACGGGATAAGGACCACAATAGCGGGGGAGCAATTTCTCAGCAAGTCCTGCTCGACGTTGTGGTGTCCAGATAAAAACTGTCACCTGGAGAATACGGCACGATGTGCATGCTGTCATAGCGGGAACATTCCCGTTCTTGATAGCCCAGAGCACAGAGCCGTGCCAGTTGGCGGACCTCTTCAGCACGGCATACTGCGATCCATGCGAGCTCTGTAAGCGTATCTTCGGGCTGCACTGGAAAAGAGTGTCCAACATGATGGTTGGCTCACGATGAAGAAAGGATATAAAAGGGAGAATAGCCGGTGGTGCCATGACGAAACGAATTGTAAGCTAAAGTTACGTAAGGTAGTGCAATGTCCTAGTTTCGGTGGTCGCAGGGGATGTACGTGGCAAGCATGTCGGCTAGTGTTCTATTGAGGCGTTCTACCATTTCGTTTGTTTGGGGTGGTAAGCCGTCGTTTTCTTGTGAACACTTGAAGAGATGTGCAAACTTTCGCTCACAACTCGAGATACAAAGGGCCGTCCCCGGTCAGGGAGGAGTTCTCGAGACCCTTCGTGCTTGAGAATGACGTCTTCCAGAAGGAATTGGGCGACATCAACAGCTTTTCCGGTAAGAAAAGGCTTCGTCGTCGCTATTGTTGTGTAATCGACAGTGACTGCGATCCAGCGGCGGCCATCCGAGGAAGTGGGGAATCGTCCGAGGAGATCAACGCCTACGTAGTGGAGCCAGTCCTCTTGGGGTTCAAGAGGTTGGAGAAGGTCAGCGGGGCGTGAGGATGGTGTCTTTCGGCGCTGGCAGGAATCACACGAAAAGACGTAGCGCTCCACAGTCCTATGCATGTCCCGCCGGTGAAATCGTCGCTTGACTCCAGCGTAGGCTCTTACCACACCTAAGTGGCCGGATGACGAAGCATCATGCAACTCAGCAAGGATGGTCATTTACAGGTGCTTAGGTATTACAAGAAGCCAAGGAAGCCCGACGGGTCAGAAAGCTTGTCTGTTAGAGAACGCCGTCTTTGATAGAGTGCAGACCACAAGGGGGTTTGGTTGTGCCAGTGGTCACATTGGCAAAAATGGCTCGCAGGACTACATCTTGGCGCTGTTCGTGGCCAATGTCGAAGAGGGTTGATGAAGAAAGCGCAGGAATACCAGTATCATAATCGGTAGGGTCAACTGGGTTCACCGGGTGACGTGAGAGGCAATCTGCGCGTCCTGGTGGAGCTTTCTGAATTTGTAAATGACGGTGAATTTGTGCTCTTGGAGTCTAAGGACCATCGTCAAAGTCGACCAACAGGATCTTTTACACGCGACAACCACAAAAAGGCATGGTGATCAGTAATATTGGAAAACGGGAAACCGAACAGGCATGAGCGAAATTTTGTGACCACCAAGGCGACAGCCAGGCACTTTCTTTTAGTGATTGTGTAATGTTTCTCAGCTGAGGAAAGCGTGCTGTTAGCGTAAACAGTCACTCGGTCGTGTTCTGCTTGATTTTGAGCCAGAATAGCGCATATTCCGTGGCCACTGGCCTTAGTCCTTAGCTCGGTGGGGCAGAGTCATCACAATGCCCTAAGATGGGGCTGGACGTTATAGCGGTTTTCAAGCGTTTGAACGCGTTAGCTTGGTGTGGTTAACCAAATGAAAGTCGCACCTTTTCTTAGTGGTCTTTAAGTGGGCGTGCGATGTATCCGAAATGGCGTATAAAACGACGGACATATGTACACAGTCCTGAGAAGATTCGTACGTCTTTAGATGAGCGTGGTTTGGGGAATTCTTTAACAGCTTCAACCTAATCGGGGTCTGGTTGAACACCATTTCTAACTACCAGATGACCCAATATTTGTATCTTGCAAGTACCGAAGTGACATTTCGACTAGTTTAAGTGCAGACCCGCTTTACGGAAAAGGCTGAATGCTTGTGCCAAGCTGGTCAGATGGGATGAAAATGTGTTTGAAAAAATAATTAAGTAGTCTAGATAACAACGACAGGTTGACAATTTTAAACCTTTCAAAATACGGTCCATCATTCTTTCTAAGGTAACGGGAGCATTGCAGAGACCGAACGCATAACTCTGAATTCGTAGAGGCCATCCTGATTTATGAAAGTTTTTTTTTTCGCGATTTGATTAGTCGACAAGGGAAGCTGAAGAGGTTTTCGACAAAAATGAGTTAATGGTTGATTCTGACGAATTTGTGCCTGATGAGTCCAAATATCACAACCATTTAAACCAGTATAAGTACTAAATCCGATAAAAGGCGAAAAAAACGAAAGTGATCGCCGCAGGGGCACGCCATTGGCTATAGCACGCGTGATGCGCTACTACGTCATAAAAGGAGCATCTCGAATCTCGCTTGCTCCGTCGCTTGCGGAAGTAGTCCGGACGAGGCTTCTGCTCTTGTAAATCGGGTTCTGCGTCTGAATATTTTAAATTATTTCGGTCTGTTCTAATGGATCATGTGTTTAGAGGACCGTCGATGTGACAAAGTACGCGTTCCAGCCGCTGGCAAAGCAGAAAAATGACCCACGTAGTAATACGGGCAGACGCGAGGAACCGCTTGCGCCGAAGGTTAACGAACCGACATAGCTGACTTCAAACGTGCAGGAACGTACTGACTACTACTTATTGTAACGTAAAAAGTTGACAAACCACGTTATGCTATTGACGGGACGCGTCAGGCTGGATTAGCCTGACTCTTCCCAAAACGGTCGTCAGAGGACAAGGATTCGGCAGACATCGGCCTTCATGCTTGGCGGCTGCTGAACACGCGTCCGTGCAGGCTGCATTGTTTACCAAAGCTGAAGTGGTTTGAAGGGATAGTATAACCGGCTCCGGGTGACGGGAGAGCTTCCCCTGAGATGAAACGGGTGATGTGACATGGTCGCCGTTTTGCCACCGCGATATCCTTCCGTGTTCAAACTGCAAAGAGCATGCTCCATGGGGACTTGGGCATGCTCATCACGTGGGTTCGGACAGCCAGTCACAGGCTGTGTTGGCTGTCGGTCAAGCGCTCAAGGCCTCCTCTGTTATTTAGGTCCTGAAAATGGGAAAGGGAAGATCTGTGTTTGAAATCCTACCCAAATAGATCTTTGCTATACTCCGGCGGGTCGTAACACGTGATCATACAAATAGACCAACGCTGGATGCGGGTAGGTTTTTGAACGCAAACATACAAAACTTTTTTGTTTTAAAGTAAGATCGAGTAAATCTTGGAACACGTCCAAGGATACGAGGGCCAGGCAGAACAGATGGACATCATTGGCAGGTGGTGTGTGACGCCGAGTCTGACGAGCACTGAGATCACAGAAAAGCGGAGGAAGCGAGGAGGAAAATCATGATGTTTGCTAGGTACCCAGGCGTCACGGCGGTAATCGGCCAGTGTCGTGGCAATGTCGGCCGAAAACTGGCCCCAATATTGGCCGATTATGCTGTTTTGTATCACGTTCCGACATCCGACAGGTGATGATAAAGCTACTAAGCAGGCGAGCTGGTTTAAGTTGCACATTGTTAAGACCGGAGATGAGCGGAAAAAATGGGGACAGGACACACGCGTGTTCTGTCCTGTCCCCATTCTTTCTGTTCGTCCCCGGTCTTAACGATGTGCAATCCAGCAGGTGTTGGCTTGCCGCCGTTTCGCCACCGGCCTAGTATCGGCGGATTATTGTGCGAGTACTGCCCAGGTCCTACTGTCGGCCAGGTATCGGCCAAATGTCGCATATGAATCTGCCTCTCAGCCGGACATCGCCTATGCGCCCGCTTTGTATCGGCAATATCGGCAGCATGCGTTGGCTCGCATGCTCATTGCAGATATACGGCACGCCTTGTACATACATGCACAAACGAAATTGTTTTCGATCTCTCACAGCATTTTATGAAACCACTACCATTAAACACAGCTTTATCTTTATTAAATATAATTATTCCGTGGTTTTTCGTCGTAAACGGCCGGAATGCGCGCATGCAAACGTTTCAACAATGGCCGTTTTCTTCGTCGGAGTCGTTGGAATGCTTGTGTTGTGTTTTTTGGACGGGCTTCGGCAAAGAACTGTTCATCATCGACAGCTATAGGGTTTCGTTTAGTGTGGAGGCCTTCTTCTTTCTTGACTTTGCGTTTGCGCTGCTCTGTGCTGCCCCAGTCGGATTGTGTATCTATCACGGATTACATCCCATCGCAGTTTATTCGTAAGTACACTGCAATCATGCTTCTGACAGAAGTCCTGCTGCCGCCTCAACAGATAGTTTTAGTACATCGACCCGATACCGTTGATACCCCCAATAACAATACAATGTATGCGTAAAGGGGGCGGCGGAGTATCGAGTATCGCTATCGGAGTCATCGAACGATCTACTAAAATTTTCCAATCTCCACGGTCCCTGGTGTTTGATTCATTAATTTTGCTTAGCATAAACTTTTTGTGCCAAGCAATCCCCGATTACTTTTTTAAGTGATTGGGGTGCGCTTATTCAGCAAAAAATAAATAAATAATAATCGGGTTTTTTTTTGGCCCTATTGCAAAACATCAGTGTTTTTGTTTTTTTGTTTTTGTCTTCGATACGTATTTTAGCTGTTTAATATGTTATGTCCCACCGGCATCAAGCCTCTCGTAAAAGTTGGGACCGTCAGTTCGACGTCAGTGCACTGTACCTCAAACTGAAGTTTTGGGGTGCCGTATATGTGACAAGGGATGTAATGGCTACACCTTTTTTTTTAGAGCGTGTTTCATCGACAAATCGTTTCATCGACAGCTCACATTACCTTTTTTTTCTGTAATACGCTGCATGGTACTGTCGCCGCGAAGCGTCGTGTACGGGTCGGTCAGGTGAATTAACATTTTTGTGATGAGCCGCTGCAGACTGTCACCGCGAAGCGGTGTGAACGCAGGCGGCGGGGGAGTTAACGTGCACCCCAGTGATACGCGCATGACGATAGGCCCCCACAGCGTGCAGTTCGCGTAAGGAGTGTCGACGAAACGTGTGTCCATGAAACTTGTGTCCATGAAAAGTTTTCCACGAAACGAGTTTCGACGAAACCATACGGACACCTATTTTTCCCTCTCTGCATTTAAGGCCATCAGCCATAAGGTTTGTTTCTTCTGTTGTTTTCTTTTCGTTTTTCTTTTTTTCGTCGCACGTGTAAGTGTTGTTGGTAGCAAGTGCTTGTCTTTTCTTGAGCGTAAAACTGCATTCTGTAGTGATATGAAAATAGTGTTGTGGAAATGTAGGGTTTTGTATCAAAAAAGAAAAACAACTCTGAGAAGACTGAGGGGATAGAGTTTGCCATTGCACCGGTAGTACAAAATAAACCAGTTTCTAACTGCAAGCTGTGCGAACTACTCAAAACAACCATTTCGTCGTTTACCCTGAGACTGGGGGTTTTTTTAGAAGAGCAAAAGTAACAGAAAAACAGACAGGTCTCAAACTCAGCTACAAGTTTATTTCAACAACCTCCTCTTATATAGTTCGTTATACTTTTGCTCTTCTAAAAAAAAACCCAGTCTCAGGGTAAACGACGAAATGGTTGACTTCCACCAGCTAGCCTGTACTATGACTCTTTTTTCGTTACTCAAAACACTTTTTACAATTCCAGAGACACCGCCCAGGGTGTTAGTCAATAACACCCTGGGAGGTGTCTCTGGTTTAGTTTCAATGAGTGAGAACTATTTTGCGAATTTGTTGTATTAGATGGTTTGCAGTTTTGGCGTCGGGGAGGGATATTCACCAGCATTATTTTAGAAATATATGGAAGGTATTATTATTGTTCTGCTAAACTGCATTTTAATGCAATCTGGAAATATATCTCTTAATAAATTTAGATTTTATTTACAGCCATACCTTTAGTGCAAAAGGAAAATATATTCGGAATATATTTCACGAGACGTATATCGCAATTAATCAGACATAAAAAATACGTGTAATATATGCATTTTAAATATATTTAAATTATAAATTTTGTTTCTTTTTTGCTAAGGGAACGACAGCATGCAAAACTAACTTGCAGTTCTTGTTCGATAAATAGAGTGCGTGTAAATTTTTCATGAAGTTATTATATGCACATGATGACAGCAGTTATACAATGAGTGTTGAGAAAAGCATTAGGAAGTATCGTGTTCTTGTGATACCAAACACGACCTGCCAGCCTGAGGTTTCCAAGAAGACCTCCAGTTCGGAAATACCAGTTTCTTGTTTTGTTTGGTTTGTAATTTATGGTTATTTTTTCCTTATGCCTTCAGATTGTTCCTTTCTTCGTGAAGCAAAATCTTTCCAACTTCCCAGGCTTCTCGGGGCTATTCTTGGCGGGTCTTACATGCGCGACAACAAGGTGAGGGCGTGAGTTTTCTTTCATCGAGAGCTAGGTCATCAATCTTCTTGAAGTTCGAAATTTGTTTGAGAGCTTCATCCGATACACAAAAACGTATGATGGAGTTTTTATAATGATAAATATAGCTTCGTTGATAGATTCTCTCCCGGCAAGAACTAGAAAATGGTGTTTTACTGTTTATGCATTAATTGATCGTTTTTAGGCGCCTGTTGACCAGCCGGCCAATTGTGCGCCTGTGTCGAACTAAGCTTGCCTTGTTCGTAATTATTTTTTCCAGGTGAAGAATTCGCATCACTTTTCAAGTTCACTTTCTTTCTTGGGGGTGTCCTAGTAATCTTTTTAAAAGCTTTCTTTAAAAGTAATATCGAGGAAAACGACTGATTGTGGACTTTGGTGAGCGACGTGATGGATAACCCAAACTTCATGATTGCTCGACCATTGGCCCCTCGAAACCTAAAAAGTAACCATCGATCACAAAAAAAAAAACTCGTTTAAAATGTTGTTTACTTTTCATTACTCGAAAAGAAAGTGCGTCTTAAGGTCAGATGCTCATTTGGTAGAAACTCTAGAGTTGATTCAGGTCAATATCTGTCATTTATCAACCCCAATCAATCTATAAAAAAACTGTATCCTTTGTCGGATCATGGATATACTGGGAGGTTATACTTTAAACCTAGACTCGAAACCTGGTCCACAGGATAGGGCTAGGCAAAATGGATGATAACTTTTAATGTAAAATCCAGAGTTTGGTACAATATTTATACTCCTACAATGTAGTGCTGAAATAGTATGATAACCGAACTCGGTACATTTGTATTAATTCCCAGCACAGTATCATCTGTCATCAACTCCATGGCGGCGATCTGTCACATGGACATCGTGTCACCGCACTTCAAATTAACGGAACAACAAGCGATGAAGATCACCAAGTGCTTGGGTATACTTCCCGTTCTTAATATAATTTTTTACCTTATTTGTTCACTTTCTAAGAATAATTATGGCATCTTGGTCAAGGATATCAACAGTATAAAAAAAAAGCTCGAGGTACACCTAAGCACTTCTTATGAGTTGTGAATGCGAAAGCATGCAAGCCGCTCGTCCGCTCCCTTTTCGTGTAAATGCTTGAGGCAGCGCCGTTTCGTCGGTGTCCAGACGAGCCGAAGCACCGCCGACGAGGGGGATGCTGGAGGCGGCGCCATGTTCGTCGGCGACGAGACGAGCAGAAGCCGCCGAGCGCGCGCCAACGTGTCGGCGGTCGGTGGAACTGACGAGCAGCGTCAGTTTCAACGACCGGCCACCCCATGGCGCTGCTTGTCCGATCATTGGGAGCCTCGTCGACGTACGCCGGCCAATGTGGCCGAAGTGTAAAAGGTGCCGTTGGCTAGCTTTGCGCGTGGTTTCATAGCTGGGAGCTGGCGAGAAGGATTTAAGAGTCCTTTGGCGCGGTTTCAAAGCTGATGACGTCGGCTCGCTCCATGACGTCACTTGCTCGAGCCTTCTTAATGCTTTCGCATTAAAAAGGCTCGAGGTACACCTAAGCGCTTCTTATGAGTTGTGAATACTATACTCTGTTTCATTCTTAGTGTGCAACGCTGTCAAAGCTACTGGCGCGAGCAGGGGGCTTGATCTCGTTGATCATTTGCACGCGTTCTCGCGCAAACAAAACCATAGATGAAGCCACGAGCCCGTGCCAGTAGCTTTCGCAGCGTTGCACGCTAAGTATGAAACAGAGTATAAGCATGCGTATTAGCGGCCGTGCGCGCGCTCTCCCAGCTCTCCTCGCGGCTCTCACCTTGGACGCTTCGTGTTACAGGCGCGCTCGCGGCGCGGACACGCAGCGCCCTGGGGCGGCGGTCGTCGAAACTGGAGCGCGCAGCGGCCAATGGGAGTCTTGTCGACGCGCGCCAGCATATGGGACCGAAGGCGAAAGCCATCAGCTTTACTCTTCTCCTTTGGGATCGGGGAAACTACGTGCCGCTCTCCAGGCTTTTCGCGTGGTTTCATAGCTGGGAGCTGGCTTCGTTCGAGAAAGGATTAAAGGTGCCATATGGCGCACTTCAAACTGATGACGTCGGCTCGCTCCATTGGACAGTTAATGCTTTCGCATCAATATTCATTTATCCCTCGTGTGCTATATTTTCTGACGACTAAACGAGCTAAAAGACAAGGACCAGTAAAAGGAGGCAGCACACGAAGAGCGCTAATCATCAAATGTATCACCAAATAGCCCAAGTGAATACACTCGTACCTTGGGCCCTATGTTAGCCCCTCAGCCTTTCAAACATTCTCAGCCCTTGAACCGCCTTACGGCCTTCAAACATCTCTGCCTTTCGAACCCCTCGGCCATTCAAACCGCTCGTCTTCGAACCCCTGAGTCCTTTTATAACCCACCCCTTTACTTTTATTTCTCTTGTGTTTAGCCCTCAAAACTCTTAGACCAGGAATATAGCTTAATAAAAATCAGCATGGCTGGCTAAAATCACTGTGAACCGTGAACCAAAAATGAAATTGTTTAAAACATTTGTTTTAAGCTTATTATATACATTGAGCTTTATGTGCCATTAAAACAATGAAAGACGATAACAATGAACTTACATTCAAACTCGGGGCGCAAGCATTTGCAGAGAGAGGCGTTGCGAAATCAACACCGTGCGTCCATCTTAGTCCTTGGACAGAAAAACAAGAGTCCAAGCTCTCGTTTGCATCCGATCTCCGGAAGCTCACGGTCCCAAATGTATAGTCCCCCAACTTGTAGAGCCAAGTACATTTAACGTTTTATTTTATTATTTATTTTTTACGTACTGCAGCCCCGTCGGGGCTATTGCAGGAGTAGGGTGAAAAATTCCAATTCAATACTGGATAAGACAGAAAAAACATAAAACATCGTAAAATAAGATCAGCGACTATGAACCGCACACGAAACTAATCTGGAGGTAATGAACGGATGTTACCGGGTAGCAGATTCCAATGTTCAATTGATCTAGGCAAAAAACGGTATTTAAACATGTCAGTACGTGCATAAAACGGTGAAATATTTACGTCATGGTGGCTCCTTGCTGATGACGCTATGTGAAACCTTGTGTATGTATCTAATAATGTGGGACGGGGCGAGTTAACCAGACCGCATGGGACTTTAAGGCTCTCTGTGTGACGTCTATTGGAAAGAGGACTTATGCTTAGAGCAGAAAGGTTAGAGGATGTGGAAATATCTCTGTCGTAGCGACGGAAAATAAAACATACTCCGTTCTTTCGGACTGATTCAATTTTGTTAATATCAAATTGTTTCCAGGGATTCCAAATGATCGAACCATACTAGAGGATAGGGCGCATTTTTGCTTTATGTTAGAAGTTTGGTTTTTTTCGGGGCAAGACATAGGGTATGTGGAAGATAACCGAGTTCACATCTCTCCCTCCTTCGACATAGTTCCCATGACGGCAGGGTGGACATCTGCTTCTTTGACGTTGTGTTCTCCGTTGTGAGCAGTCTCTAGCGTCTCTGTGATCTTGGTCTTGCGTCATTTTGGTGTCGTTTTGTAACGACAACCATGGCGTCTATTGATTTCCTTAATGATAAGGAACACGAACTGACCACGCAGCCGGTCGAGCCTACGATGTAAAACGACGTCGTATATGGTCCACGTGTCGTCGGGCTAAACGCTTTCTGGTATTTACCAATATTTAGGTGTATCTTGCTAAACTTCTTGTAGATCTATTTCGATGTTTTCTTACGGGTTAAAATAAACACTGTATGTCTTCAAAAACGGAAAGGCGGAGTGTTAGCAGCTTGTTCGTCTGGTTACTTTCTGGATAAGGAGTAAGCCGACTGATGCTTGTTCTAAGCTCCCTCTTGAACGTCAAAAAGGCTGGTCTTTTTCCAGTTGAGTTGGAAATTTGTGCGTGCAGCCTATGTAAGAATCTTGCAACTCTCAACGACAGCTTTTTGGTCTTCTTTCTTGACAAGCCTTGTTTTAGCTCGTAGACCATACGCTTAGTTTTTTCGTTTGTCGCAGTATGGTATGGAATTCTGCTCACTATCTTAACCTTATCCCCATCGCCAATTGTAAAGTACCAGTTTTTCTATTCGAACGGTACGAATAATTTCGTCCTCAGTCAGTGAACATATGAGCAAGGTCCCCTTCTTACGTCCTCTTTGAAAGCTCGGGCGGCAGATGTATAGCCCCCTACTGGTAGTGTCGGTTACATAACAAGGTGTCAGACCAAAGAGTGACCGCCGAGTTCTTTTCGTCAGAGATATATTTTGAGGCACTTACAATGTCGTTGGATAAATCACTGAGATGCGCGCTAGCCCTACCTTTAAAATTGAGCAGATGCGCCGAGCACACAGAGTATCAGAAACACATAAGGCGAAAACAAACCGCGAACTTCAACCAAAACCTGCACCTTCTCTGGTTGAATGAATCCTGAGTACGATCACAACGGTGTATGTTTTAGTTTTGGTATCGTCCCCAACATCCCCTTCACTCGTTGTACGAGCTTATAAGACGAGAAAACCAAGAGGTGGAATAAATTGCGCTGGAGATGTGGTTACGCAGCTGCACATTGGCCTGCTGGAGTTTCTGTAAGATATCATACTACGCCTGAGACGCGATGCGGACAGAAGGTGACCGTTTAGTGCTGCCATCCGGCACAAAATAGCTAAGCGGCTTCTCCATAGCGTAGATTCTGAAGGGTCACATGCTCTCCAGTGAGGTCAGTTGACAGGCTCCACAGAAATTCTATGATACTGAAGGGTCTTATGCTCTTCGGTTAAATATTGCTGCGTGCATGCCGGATTGTTCAACGCAAGCGGCTGCTACGCGGAATAATTGAATTTGAACCGTGCTCGGCCCGGCTCTTCTTTTAGAAATCTTTAGAAGTCTTTGTTCTTCTGGAAAGTTCCAGCTCATTTTCGACCGTCATCGTGAGTGCTGGTTTAGAATATTGCAGAACGTAACGCGTTTAGAGAAAAGCAGGGGTAACGCACTGCTTTCTGTAATTAGCCCTTCCGTCACCGACGCAATCTGCCGGTATGCTTCTCGCTAGCTTAGTAGGCGCAAGTTTGATAGATCATATTTTCATATTCATATTTACATACGTCTGCTAATTTCATTTGTGGCAGTATCTTCACAGGAGCCGCAGCCCCAAGCGAGTTACCTTGAGAGGTGATGTGCTCTCCGGAAGATATATTGACCGCACCCAGAGACCCTTGCAAGTAATCATAAAAAGTAAAGTACTCTCCGGGGAAAAAAATGGCAGAACACATAGACCCTTGGGACTTATCCTGAAAGATCACGGGCACTCCGGAAAAAAATATCTTGACGAGACCCACATACCCTTTCGAGCTATTTTGAGAGGCCACGTGCTCTCCAGAGAAAGATCTTGACAGGACTCCCAGACCTTCGCGAGTTATCCTGAAAAGTCATGTGCTCTCTGGAGGGCGTTCTTGACAGGGCCCAGGGGCCCTTGCGAGTTTTCCTGAGAAGACATGGGCATTTTGAAAACATATTTTGACTTGACCCACAGACTCTTGCGAGCTATTCTGAGAGGTCATGGGCTCTCAGAGAAAGATCTTGACTGGCCCCACAGTTCCTTGCGAGTTGCTATGAGGGGTCAGGTGTATACAAGAGAAAGCACTAGACAGGAACCACAGACCCTTGCGAGTTATTCTGAGAGGTCACGCGCTCTTCGAACAAATATTTTGACAGAACCTACAGACACTTGCAAGTTATCCTCAGACGTGGCGGTCTCTCCTAAGAAAAGTCTTGACAGTAGTTACAGATTCTTGCGAGTCATCCTGAGAGTTCGCGTACTTTTCGTACAAAGATATTGACAGGACCCACTGACCATTGCAAGTTATGCAGAGAGGTCATAAGCTCTTCGGAGTAAGATCTTGACAAGACTCGCAGACCCTTTCGAGTTATTCAGAGGGGTTACGTGCTCTCCGGAGAGAGATCGTGACAGTAACCACAGATTCTTGCTAGATATCCTGAAAGTTCACGTGCCCTGCGCGAAGTAAATTGAAAGCTTCCAAAGGCCTCCCAAAAAACCACGACGGATGTTTCATATGGCTCATAAATACCTGTCAGCAATTTTCACTGAGAACCATAAACATTTCATTTATTGAGGCGGCTCGGGATGAATTAACCCAGTAAGGACTAATGAACAAACATAACGTTATTGTGACTGGCGTATTCTGCTCTACCGTATTGTTCTGCTGCATTGGTCAAATGCTTACGATTTTTTTTTAGTTTAGCTCGGTGTTCTTGATTGCTATACTTTGTTTTTCCATAACAGTGAGCGAAGCTGAAGGAGAGCTCATACCGAGCGTACCGGCCCGACGAGGGGAACATTAGGGCCGCTTCAAAGATCATGAGCTTCAGAGCTAAGCCGGGGGTACGTTAACAAGTGTGACAGATCGCGCTGCAGAACCCATGAATCCTGAATTGGAACCCCACTCCTGCCAGTTTTAAACTAGATTAGCGTGCAGTAGGCTTGCAATAGTGTATCACCCCCGCATGATTAGTTTTACGCAACATTGGCTAGCGGTCGTACTGCACTGGTTAAATTTCTCATCTCCCGTTGGGACATCAATTATCCATTGTTTCAGATTACCTTCCCTTTTAATAAAATCGTCAATTGTGAGTCACGTAGGTATGCAAATTCTCATTATTTCTCTCTGATAATCCCAGAAGGGCGTGACCATTCAGCAGCCGACTGATGCAATTATACGGAACTTTTGTCGATGACTAAACGTCGCCACTACGTGATTTCGGCTAGCTTAGTTTCTGTGTGAGCTGCTCTCACCAGTGGCAGTACGGTGTATGGAGTTATCTTGGGAGTACTGGGACCGAGGAGTTCTCCAGAAAGCATCAGGCGGGGCCAGGCCAGGACAGGAACCGAAAAAGGCTGGAGATACACGTAAGCAAATATTATGTGTTCGTCAATGCGAAAGCACGTACGCCGTTCTTCGCTCCCTTCTTCAATCTGCGGCGTACAATGCGCTGACCTTGGGCGTGGAACGGTGGAGCGGCTGCGTCGCGGACACGCAGCGCCATCGGGTGAGCGATCGTTCAAACTGTCGTGTGCCTTGCGGCACGAGGAGGGAACAGACAGCAACGTAGTTCCCCAGCAGAATGAACCCCTTGGTTTATTCCATGCGCCGTATATACAGGGTGTTTCACGAAAGGTGGACAAATTCGACATTGCAAAAACTACGCGTGGGAACAAAAAAGACTTGTGTCGTTTTGGTCCTGGGCCAGAGGCCTATTTAGGAAAATTATTAATGTCCGGGATAATTAGATTGTTAATTATTTTTGTATAATTAACTGTTTTAATATTGTGTTTAAGGGCATGTTTTCAATTAGAAAATTGCTCAGCATCATCAAAAAACATTAAATCAACAAATTGCAGAACGATAGAACGCACGCGAAGCATTTTACGGCGTTCTGAAAAACCGCACAAATCGAGGGGTTTTTAGGTTTCGGTTTCCTTCGGAGCGCATCTCGGCCCCGGCGGCACCGTGCCCCGTGTAGAAATAGTGCAACCAACCTCTGCTGCGCTGTCATCGCGTGACGCAGCAGAGGCTGGTTGAACTATTTCTCCACGGGGCGCGGTGTCGCCGGGGCCGAGATGCGCTCCGATAGCAAACCGAAACTTAAAACCCGTCGAATTTGTGCGGTTTTTCAGAAAGCCGTAAAATGCTTCGCGTGCCTTCTATCGTTATGCAATTTGTTGATTTAGTGTTTTTTGATGATGGTGAGCAATTTTTTAATTGAAACCATGCCCTTAAACACTCTATTAAAAAAGTTAATTATGCAAAAATAATTAACAACCCTATTATCCCGGACTTTAATGATTTTCCTAAATAGGCCCCTGGCCCACGACCAAAACGACACAAGCCTTTTTTGTTGCGACGCGTAGTTTTCGGAATATCGAATTTGTCCACCTTTCGTGAAACACACTATTGCCACGAGCCTTACAACCGACAAGAGGCGAGCGAACGAGCGAACGAGCGAACGCGGTGATCAGTGATAACAAAACAATGTGATAACATAGTCAGGATGACACCACACAAACTGACGCGCCGCGGCCAATGGGTGCCTCGTCGACGCGCGCCAGCCAATGGGACCGAAGTGTAAAAGGTGCCGTTGTCTAGCTTTGCGCGTGGTTTCATTAAGGTGCCGTTTTGCATGGTTTAAAAGCCGATGACGTCGACTCGCTTCATGAGTCAGTTAATTCTTTCGAATTAAAAACGACTCCAGGCAGGAACATAAGGAGACGGGAGGGTGTGTCACGAGAAACTCTGTTTGATACATATCTACAGAAGCATTTACATCGCCCGATAGCAAACTCTCGCAGACTTTTGCTGCTCTTTTTAAAGGGCCATTGGCCCCACCTCCCCAGTAGGGAGTCCCTGCAGAAGAGTTAGCATCCAATGGTAGCGAAGCGTTCGTCCCCAGAGTCCGAGCCCCACTCTCTTTCCCTCGCACACACGCCCATCTCGCACCAGCAGACGTCCTTGAACGTGACGCCTTGACACTCTTTAGCCCCCACCGTCCTCGTCGATTCTGGACTGAAAATAGAAGATTCTGAAGACAAGATATATGCCAGCTGGTCCCTCAAAAGTTCTTCGCTGGAACAGGTTTAACTCGAGGCACTGTCAGCGAGAAGAGGCCTGTTTAACCTCGCGCCCAGGTGGTTCCAGTCGCCAACGCGGCACCGGGCGATATTGCCATTCATTAGCTGTTCAGACGGCCGGTCGCCGACTGTTAATAGGATGAAACCCCTATACATTCCGGGGCAAGCACAAACAAATGTTACGGTAGCGTACGTTAATATAACAACATAAAGTGAAAATATTCCTTTTCATGGATTAAAAACAAAATTGACTTCACAATTTTATATTATCCGTTCATGGAGCTGGCCCATGCGTTAAAAGCTTCCACTTAGGCCAAAAGCCTACCATGTAGCTTTCCATCACTTCGAACCCTTTCAGCCGCGAAACAAAAAAAAAACAAAAAAACGTTATGGCTCGATAACACAACACACTACATTTCAGCGAAGCTCAATATAGTTGGACTCCCGTGAAAAGAAACCCTATTCATACACCCGGCTATGCTGACTCAATGAGCGGACATTCGAACTAAGCCTTCGCCTCTTCTGACGGCCATCTGCTTCCTCCTCTTTCTTTGATCTCTCGCCAGAGAGTAGTTTTCGCTCTAACCCACACCCAATTTGCTGTCGGTGGCGCGCCGAATACGAAAGTCCTGGTCCCCAGAATTAACAGTCTTCTTGAGGTCTCTGTCGCAAAATTCTGACTTGATTTCCGCACCTGACATGATCTAGCGCTGAAGCACAAGCCGTGAGCTGAGCACGTACTCAAGGAGCCCTGGGTACTTGAACGAGATTAAAGATTTTTCTAGCGATGCTCCTGCATTCGGTCGAGTATCTTCCCTTCTCCTGGTAGTGGAAGCCTGGGACGATTTGATTGCTTGACTCCCGGCTTCGTCCTTCTGGGTGACTCCTTTCAGCTCTTAATTGTTCGAGCATCTTCGTCTCGAAGTTTCTTCATCCAGCGTGGATTTGCTGGTGTCCCCTCCAGACCTCTTGCTCGCACTGCCTGTGCGGATCGACGACTGCTTGGGATGAATACCCTAATGTTTTCTTTACCCCAGTCCCGAAGAAATATTTCTGGATTTGCGTGCGCTGAGCCTCCGGTTACGGTGTTCATCGGAAGCGTTCGGACCAGAACGGAAGAGCCAGCGCCGCCTTTTCGAGCACCGCTGCTTCGGAACTCTTTGCTTGTTCAGCTTCGGGTCCCTAGTATCACTCCTGTGCTTTTTGCTCTTCCAGCCACTGTCGGTTGATGCGTTCTTGGTGTGCATATCTTCGCGGATTCCGTCTCCCAGCCCAGACTCCAGCTTTTTATTTTTCAAGTGGCGGTCATTCCGCTTCCGGCGACATTGTTCTTTGGACAAGTCCCTACCAAATTGAAAGTTACTGACTTGCAGACATTGCTTGTTGTGTCTTTTGCGCCTGGACGAACGCCCGATGTCGTTCTGGGATGGTGAGAAGGTCTCCGAGTGACTTTTTTTCGAATATTCTTCGTCCAACCTGGTTCCTTCCGTGCTTTCTCTCTCTCTCTGGATCCCTTGCCCTTGCTGCAGCCGACGGCTGGTAGATGCTTGGGATGTATTCCTTACCGATTTTCTTTCACGGACCTCGACGACAGCTCCAGTTTATTTAACATGCCGTCTTCGAGCTTCCCGCGAAGCCTGTCGTTAAAAGCTTTCGGGGAATATCGGAGCTTTGCGGGGAATACGGGGAATACGCTGCGCTTTGCGTTGCCTCCTCTTGCGTTACTTCTGCTTAGAGGACCCGCTTGAACCGGGCAACATTCCTGAGGGTCCCTGACTTGGATCTACTTTGTTCAGCCTAGGCTTATCCGCGTCTTCGCTGGATCCCTTGGTCTCGCAATCGCCGCCGGTGGATGGGTCATTGGGAGAAGTGCCTCCGCGTTTTCCCTTTGTCGGCCTCGACGGCAACTGCCACTGGCTGGACGTGCCATTTTCGAGCTCCTGGCAATGACGCTCTTCTTCCGAACCGTTCAAGCAAGTCTGAGGACGCTGACATTACCCAGCCTCCTCTAGCGCACTTTCTGCTTAGACATGCGGCTAGAGCAGGACGACTTTTCCAATATCCCATGGCTCGGATCTCGCTTGTGCGGCCAGGGCTTGGTCTCGGAGTCCCACAGTTGGAGGCTAGGACGATCCAAATCCTGCGCTGCCTCCCTATTCGCTGACTTTTTCTCCGCTCTGCTTTCCTTGAGTTAGATGAACTTCCGCGGCGTGGTCACCATGCTGGTCTTGCCTTTGTCCATCATGAAGCAGACATCAAATGCTTAAAAGGCCTCACTCTTCCTTTGGCGGGACCGCGAGTCCCTCAAATTTCCAGCGCGTCAGGCTTGTAGTCGGCGTTGTGCGGAATGGTGTCGGTCGTCATCGGCATAAACACGCTGGTCGTCGGTTAAAACAAACTCCTCCTCTTCAACGTTTTCTCTCTCACAAACCGTCTCTGCCGCTACCTGACGCGTCCCAGTTCTACTCGGCGCGAGTACTCTTTCATCCCTGGGCACAAGTTGTTTTTCTCGCGGCTTCGGGTCACCGTCGTACGTGAACCAGTGAGGAAATGTGGTTGCTAGGTAGTTTGAGTCTGTTACCTTCACTGCTATCATTTGTATAGGGTACAGAAATTCTAGCTTCAACGTTTCAAGTTCAAGCATTTCCTGCTCTAATTCATGCGCCCGTAGGTTTTGTCTTTCGGTTATTTCTACCTCGTCTCGTTCGCGTTTTTCACGCTCCCGCTGCTCACACTTTGCGTTTTCGGTTTTTCCCAGTGGGACTCGCTCGCGCATTTCCCGCTTCGCTTTTTCTTCCCCTTCTTGCTTTTCAGCCTTCGCTCTTTCGTCCCGCTCTCGCTCCCGAATCAACTCCCTAGCCTCGTGAAGGTCTACGTCGGACATTTCCTTCTTACGAAGGAGCTCCATGATCAGTTTCCTTTCTACCTGCCTCACGCTTATGCCAAGCTCTTTGCATATCGCCGCCATATCATGAATGCGCAACTTATTGACATCCATGGTCGCGAGTGTCGCAACGTCCCTCTCCTATTTAATTTCAGTCAACTTCGATTTTTCTACGTCTTCCACTTGCGTATCTAACAATGTACAAAACATCTGACAAATCAAGGGAAAACGACAAAGCGCTCACCAGTACCAGGAACCATGATTAGAAACGTCACCCCACCACTGCCAACCAGGTTTTGGGGCTGCGGAGCTCCCCAGGAAGCATCAAACAGGGCCAGGCCAGGCAAGGAACTGAAGGACGACTTCAGACAGGAACGTCAGGAGACAGGACCGTGTCACACGAAAAACTCTGATTAATAAATATGTACAGAAGTATTTACATCATCCGAGAGTCCACTCTCGAAGACTCTTGCTGATTTTTTTAAAAGGTCACTTGGCCTTTAAAGTTCCTGCAGTTATGTTCGCAGCCAAAGGTAGCCAAGCGTAAGTTTCCAGAGTCCGATGCCCGCTCAGGCTTCTTTTCCTCGCACACATGCCCATCTCGCACACCAGCAGACGTCCTTGAACATGGAGCTTTGTGCCGCCACCGTCGTCGTCACTTCTGGACTAGAGAAAATATTAGGGCTGGGCAATTGATCGATTAGCCTACCGATTATTCGATTAATGCTTTAACCGCGATCAATTTCTTTAACCGGTTAATCGGTAAAATTTTGACGAACCAAAATTAAATAAAAATGAAATGCTTTCACTATGCAGACATGGACGAGCACACCTATATGAAGTGAAAAATTTAGGTGAAGTATTAACTTAAGGTACAGTGTGAGGGAGAGATTTGTAACTTAAGACATGTGCAGAAGGTTACACATGTCCCAGCGAGTTCAACGCCGTGCGAGTGTCCGTTTAGCGCAGCAGAGACAACTGTGAGCAATCAAAGGAGGTCGCCCTTCTCGGAGAATATCAACGAACATTTTTGCCTCATGGAGCTGAAGTAATAATGTGTGAGTGTGAGTGTTTTTAATTGTTCTCAACTGTATATTGAAGCTAGCTGATTCATAATTAAAATTAGTGCATCGTTTAACACATATTCAGAAAAAAAAGATATAGATGGAATTTTTATTTTTAATCAATATTATTATGCATGGAAATGAACTAGAGCGATTAATCGATTAAATAATCGATTAAAAGGTGGCGATTAATCGGGTTAAAATTTTTAATCGACGCCCAGCCCTAGAAAATATGCCTTCCGAAGACGAGAGATATGCCGGCTGACCCCTCAAACGTTCCACTGGAAGAGGCTTAACTCGGGGACTTTGGCAGCGGAAAGAGGCGGGCTTAACCTGCTGACTAGGCGTGTTTCCGTGTCACCAACTTGCGCCCAGCGATGTTGCCTGTCTTTAAAGGCCCGTTCACACCGGAGGTGCGATCTAGTCCCGCGATAACTTTCATCGCAAAAGCGACCATCACGGGCGAAAAGCGACGCGATTTGAGCAGTGGCTTGCTGACCCGACTTTTTGCGGTGCGATCTATTCGCGGAGCGGCTGAGCCAATCAACGGCGTAAGGAGCGAGAGCTTTTGAGAAGCGACTCGCCAATGAAGGTGTTGGACTCGCTCATCGCGCACGCCAGTGTGACCATCGAATTGTTTTGCGATGCGATCTAGTCGCATCGCGCGACTGCTTACATTACAGGTGTGAATGCGCCTTAAGGCGCGTTCGGACCGGCGATGCGATCTAGTCGCGCGTTAACTTTCTTCGCAAAAGCGACCATCGTGAAAAAGAAAGGCTCGATGTACACTTAAGCACTTATTATGAGTTGTGATTGCGAAAGTATGCACGTCATTCTTCCGCTCCCTTATTTCGTCTGCAGCGTATAGACCAGTGTCCGCGCCAATTCCAGGGCGCCGCCATGTTTAATCTACGCTCGCGCCACCACGCGGAAAGAACTGGCAGTCAGGAGGGAGGGGGGGGGGCTGCGTTGGCGGCGTTGCTTCAGGGAGCTGGATGCGGCAGGCTGTCCGAATCACGACCTCCTCACCGACACATCGTGAAAGATGTCTTCACTAGAAGCCTCCGCGGCCCGTTCTTCAACAGGGAAGATGTCGTGAACATTCGAGAACCCATCTCGACCAAGAAAACAAGGGAAAACCTTTCTTGTCTTAGATATTCTCGGTGTCTGCTGACCCTTGACATCCGCGTTTCAGTCCGGGTTTATTGCGTAGTAAATATTTAGCTACCACTTTCTTGTAGCTTTCAAATGCTTGATTGTTGGCTTCTTGTATACGACATTACATTCGTGGCACGTTTGAGACCGATTTTCGCGATCTACTTGCCTTTCTGCGGCAGCGCGCTCTCCCGAGCCGAAATAAGTGACCGAAACCGAAACCGAAACGAAGGTACCATTTGTAGCTAGCGTACGTACACGACGTAAACGACCTGCCGACAGATCACGGAGAAGTGACCACCTCTGTTGTATCCATCACGCACGCCAAACGTACGCATAGAAAAAAATTGTTGCTACACTGGCACTCACTCTTGAGTTCTTGCTCGGAGTGAAGTTTTTTCTTCTGAGTGCGGCTGTCCATTCTTGCCGAGAAGCTGCATAGGACGGAAACTTGTGGAAGCCGTAGAAGTCGCATCCGCACTCGCTTCTTAGGCAATTGCGTGACGGGCAGTGGGTGTCCAAAAGAACCCTGCGTTTCCTCTGGTTGTTCGTACAACCAACAACGGCCCAGTGCCGTCCGGTAGAATTGCTCTGATACATTACACGGCGGTAAACAAGACCGACGCCGGCAACGTGCTAGTACTGCTAGTACTGGGAAAGGTCGCGGTCTATCGCTCCCCCCCCCCCCGCACACACACACACGCTGCGAGCATTTGGGTTTAAAACTATTAATTGCCACTTCTAAAGAATGGTACTTACTTGAAGTGGGAGCTGGAATTCTACGAGGTACCAGGAGACACTTACTATCGGGCAACGAAGCAGGGTGCCTGTGGGGCGGAGTCTAGGAACGCTACTGATTAATATTGTGACAGGCGATCAGTTATGATAACAGACGAAACTTCGACTCGTTTGTTCAGAAGTTCGCGGTGATATTTTATTAGCCCTCGTTACAGCACACCAAAGATCATAGGCAGTGAAATCCACATCACGCAGGCTCGTGCGTCGTAGTCAAATGAGCGCAGTCGACGACGAGGTGTAATGAGCTACCAAGCTTCACAAGGAAAATGCGCGTGAGAAAGAGTTTTGAGGCAGTCCAAAACACCGATCCAGCAGACGCACGTACGTACGTTTACTCCGGACTCCATGAACCCGACGGCGCAAGATCAAAGCGATCAAAGAGCACCGCTGCCATCGCCACCCGGTTTTCTCTGCACTTTGCGCGACAACGGCACTGCAACGGAGGGCACTCGCTTCGGCGTGAACAATCCGCGAAATAGATTAATTTCCCACTGTTGAAGCCATTCCAAATGATAAATGAAAATACCTCGCCGCTATAGAACATCTGACGACACAATGGTGCCGAGCGCCTGCTCGGCATCGTCGTTGCTCGTGAAGGCCTGCTTATTTGTAGTTGAGACGATGATTCCACATCTTTCGTGCCACTGGTGGTGCTTGCAATAACTTCGAAGGGCAGGGAATCTTCTCACGAGGACGTTGAAGACACGCAACACCGGAGCCACCAAAGCAATCGTACAAACCGTCATGTTTGCTTTTTCTTCGTCACTTGCGGCGCGGTCAACTCGTCGCGAGATGTTTTCTGGCTCGGCTAGATGGAAACCAACAGCGGCAAAGTGGCGTATGGACAAACGGCCCTCACATTACGGGCACTATACTCACATACCGCGGTAAACAGGACCGATGCCGGCGAAACGGCAGTCGGCACACCAGCGAAGAAGCCCGCGGCGGGAAGCAGCGGCGCAGGCCGACGCAGCTCCCCCCCCCCCCCCGCCCCGTGAGCGTCTGGGTTCGAGATTATTGTTCGCTTTTGCTCCTTGCGGTCGAGGCTAAAAAGAGCACTTCCGGACAAAGGTCTATTTGCGTCGAGGGCAGAGCGCGCCCTCTCCTCGCCGCTCTGACCTTGGACGTGTCGTGTGTTAGCGGCGCGCTGACGGACACGCAGCGCATGGGGTGGCGGTCGTTGAAACTGACGCGCAGCGGCCAATTGGAGCCTCGTCGACGCGCGCCAGCCAATGGGACCGAAGCCAAAATCCATCAGCTTTACTCCTCTCCTTTGGGATCAGGGAGACTAGGTGCCGTTTGGCTAGGCTTTTCGCGTGGTTTCATAGCTGGTAGCTGGCTTCACTTGGAGAAAGGGTTTAAGGTGCCGTTTGGTGCGGCTTCAAAGCTGATGACGTCGGCTCGCTCCATGGGACAGTTAATGCTTTCGCATTAAAAAGCGACGCGATTTGAGCGGTCCCTAGCTGACCCGACTTTTTGCGATGCGATCTAGTCGCGGTTTGGTTGAGTCAATCAGCGGCGTTCGGAGCGAGAGCTTTCGAGAAGCGACTCGCGCACGCCGGTGTGACCATCTAATTTCTTTTGCGATGCGATCAAGTCGCATTGCGCGACTGCTTTACATCGCCGGTGTGGACGCGCCTCTCCAGGCTCAGACGGCCGGTCGCCGACTGTCAATGAAATGAGCCAACCCCAATCCCCCCCCCCCCCCCCCGCCCTGCCCTGGGGAGGGGAGGGGTGGGTGACAAAAAAGAACGGGGCCTCTACAGAGGATTGCAACAAGGGGTTCAGAGATCATAACAGTCGTTCACAGACATCCACACTACGTTTCAGTTTTGTTTTCTTTATGGGGTGAGTTTTTTTGGTGTTCACCTGGCGAAGGCTTTGTGGTACTGTAGCACTTTCTGAATAATATTGTGTGCTGAGCCATGACCGGTTTTAATTCCCCAGCATCATCGTCGATTGTTACTTTCCCGGTTTTCCCGTATTACCCGTTTCACTCAAGCGATAACGTCAGTCGTTGTCGCCTTGTGAGGTCGGTTCGAGAGAGGGAGATCAGTCAACGTAGACGCTACACCTTTACGCTTGCTGTGTTACTTATAAATTGGATTCCGTGATTTGGGATCTCATTTTTTGTAAAATTCGGAGGGTGTTTTTCGAAGTTTATTTTTTTGCTGAAAATCTGGGGTTATTAGAGTGTATTTTTTTATAGACTCACAGTTCTCGAAAATGGTAAGTCTATTTTACACAGTTTATTTTTTTTAAATAGAAATAAATGTTGTTCGGAGAAAAATGTACACAAAATGTCTAAACAAATTACCGGCGTTGAAAGATATTTCTGCAGCTATAAGTATGACAGGACCCATAGACCCTTGCGACTAATCCTGCACGATCACGGGCCGTTGCACCTATACTACCACGGTTGCGTTGTCTCTAGCTAATGTTGACTTTTCGACTAATGTTGACACTCTTCGGACCTACATTTCTTTTTTTTTACTATTGAAGTTAAAGTGTTTCAAATTATCGATATAACTTTTATTTATTTGCACACTCATTTTAGACCTTATGGGCACGATTATTTTTTTATTTCTATTGTATATTTTTTATTAAATTGTATATTATATTACATGTCTAATTCTTCTCCATACCTATCGATTCCCTGTTAGGTGAACAATATTCTTAAATAAATAAATAAAATAAGCTTGTTTAAAGAGATAAATATTCTCGCTTAATATTGCTGCATGACCCCTTTAATGTCAATATTACTTCTCGATTTTCTCTAATAAATTACCTATTTTATGCCAAGATGCATGACACAACATAAGACGCGGGTTATTAATCAGAAAAGAAGCAAGAAATATTCAGCTGTATGGAGGCATAATTTAGCGTTTAGGTTGTAATTTATCCATAATACTTCGAGTAATATTCTAATTATGCACATCAAGAAAGTGCACGTGATACCTTTTTTCTTCCTTTCCGGTAGGTATCGCCATTGGAGCTATTATGACAGCATACAGCTGTCTGATCCCCCACATGGGTTCTGCCACTAAAGTGAGTACTTTGCATATTTGAGTAAATTAAAGTTCCGTTTAATAAAAGTATCCTATAACGCGGTTTCGACGCAGGTCGGTAGACGGAAGAGATCAGAACCAAATAGTGGCAACCGATTTTTTTTTGTCACCAGAAATATCTTTCGAGGTATTCTCAATGCCTCTGGATAACCTCTGGAAATGTATTGCATTTCAACTCTTAAATCCAGGTGGGTACACACACACACACAAGCACACACGCACACACAAACACAGACACTCACACGTACAGACACACACGCGCGCATATGCGCACGAGCATACGTCTCACACGCACGCACACAGTGTCAGCACCACGTCTAGCGAAACACACGAACACGAAACCAACACTGGCCACCGTTGACGAAATCCTGACCATGGTCACGGAATCGTCCTTTTGACCCGATGTCCGTCGCCGTGAGAGCTAGATTTCTTGTATAGGCTCTCTACTGGAGCCAGTGTTGCGCGTTCATCCCCGTAGCGACGTCATTCCAGCACGGCATGTTGATCCTGCTCCTTTCGTGACTGAATTCGGCAAATTGCGGCGCTGCGCATTTGTGGCGCGCGCGGCGCGCTTAAGGGGACACTACAACGAAATTTCGGCGCTTTTTTTGGTCTATATACGTTCAAAGGACCAATATCACATCAGACACACCAATATTCTGTTAAAAAAGACACGAAACGAAATTTTAAAACAAATTAAACGATTAGCAAAGTGCACCTGGTAAATGTCGCTAACGCCTCGTTTGTAATGCTTGTCTAGTAACCTTGACAGGTAGTGACGATAGCTGTCTCACCTCCGGCCACCACGAGAGTAGAGAGGAAGGAGGAACTGCCCTCTCCCCGAGAATCTCTTTTGCGAGTCCCAGAAGTTGCTATTGTCCCTGTATAAGATTTTAGAAGATTAACCCGCCACTCGAAATTCGTACAAAAGCAGCCGCTTCGGTGGCTGGAACGACTACGACATCCTCTCGACGTCAGCCTCACCGCAGCTTTGCTCGTCCCGAGACGAACTACGTCACGATTGCGGGGATGTCACGTGCTCGCCGCTGGCTGCTCTCCGAACGCTTGCCAGAGTGGGTCGATCGTTTATAACGAGAAATACAGCCACCAGGCTCAAAATACAAACGTGCGGTTGTCATTTACGGATATTGTGGATCATATTCAACCTATTTTTGAACACGACGGGTATATTTCAAATTTCGTTGAAGTATCCCTTTAAAACAAGGGGAACGTACGCGGGACGCGTGCAACGTCTACTTTCCTGTACGGCATTTGATCCGGCTCCTCACGTGATCGGATCTCGGCGAATAGCGGCGCGGCGGCACGTGGAAAACAGACCCGCAACCCTGGCTCCCGTGGGGAGCCTATACAGGAACTCCAGTGACAGCGCGAGCGAGACCTAATTTACCTCTCGTCAGCAGACGGCTTCTCTGCTGACGCGAGCGAATAACACGGTTCGCCTGTTACGAAGTGTCATTCGCTGGCAGAAATGAAAGAAGAAAACAACGTACGTTGCCTGCAAACAGACCTGAAAAAAACTTGGTCGTCTGCTTCAAACGGAGGACCGCGGCAAAGTGAGATGGGACGCAGGCTGAAATTGTGGTTGTCTGCAATTTCACGTTCGAAGCTTTGTTTGCCAATCTGAATTTCTTCTGCTGCCGTACACAAGCTGATATTGGCCATTATTCGGAAGAATGCAAGGGACAAATCATCACAGGCCGCAGGATCTCTCTCGCCATATATATCTTGGTGAGACCACTCATATCTATATTAGCAGGATGAATAGCGGATCGCGAGCCCGACGGTGGCACAACCGGCGGCAATTGCTTGACACCATGCAATACATGCGGGTATATGGGAGGAATGAATAAGAACGAACTTTTGGAATCTTGTATGAAAAGTCTTGTAAAGAAACCTTCATGAGTTCTGGCAGGAATAGTAAGGAAACTAAATAAGACGGAAGAGTGAAACCTCACATTTTCTCGTTTTTCCCGTACACTCTAAAAAGAATTCGTTTTAGAGCGCAGCTCTTAGGCGCCCGTTTCCGGCTTGAGCGGCGTCGGCGTCGCCGTCACCGTCGGCGTAACCGCGCGGTGCATTATGGGTAAATTTTCCCGAAGGAACCCGAGGTCCTCCCGAAGGACCTCAGGTTCCTTCGGGAGGACCTCGGGAGGACCTGGGGTTCCTTCGGGAGGCCCTCGGGAGGACCTCGGGTTGCTTCGGGAGGACCTCGGGTTTCTTCGGGAGGACCTCGGAGGACCTCGGTTCCTTCGGGAGGACCTCGGGAGGACCTCGGGTTTCTTCGGGAGGACCTCGGGAGGACTTCGGGTTCCTTCAAGAGGACCTCGGGAGGACCTCGGGTTCCTTCGGGAGGACCTTGGGAGGACCTCGGGTTTCTTCGGGAAGACCTCGGGAGGACCTCGGGTTCCTTTGGGAGGACCTCGGGAGGACCTCGGGTTCCTTCGGGAGGACCTCGGCAGGGCCTCGGGTTCCTTCGGGAGGACCTCGGGGAGGGGGGGGGGTCACGTTACCCCCCTCCCCGAGGTCACGTGACCCCCCCCCCGAATGACCCCCCTAAGTACCCTTCCCTACTCCTCCTCAAGAGCTGGACTCTAATTCGGCGTTACAGGGAGTTGTAAACGGCTTTCACTTTTTTGGAAGGTTATTCGACGCTCAAAAAACGTTTTCAGTTCGTGAAGAATGGTTTCGCTTCACGCACTATCGCCCCCTGGCGCACTAGAAAGGCAACTGGGGGATAAAGAACTCTTTCGCATAAATAAAAGAAGCGTACAAAAAACGTTATAGGTTTTTTTACGAAAAACCCTTTTAGGGTTTTCTTTAAAAATATTTTAGGGTGAAAACTACAGACAAGCCGAAGAACCCCTATGAGTTTTTTCACGAGCAAATTTTGTTTAGAGTGTAGTGTTTAATGCATTTGCTGGCGTCAAGCAATGGCCGCCGGTGGTGCCACTTGGCCCCAGCAAAACAAACCTCCATCCGCGATCCACCTACTACAATAGGAATCAGTGGGTGAGACGTACTCACCAAATGTTGCCTGGTCGTGAACTCACGAACGGGTCACAGACATCAAAAGGCCGGCAGTATGTAATAAATAAATAATTAATCTCATTGGTTGATTATGCACAAGTTGTGACGCCACGTCCAATCAGCAGCCGGAAACCCTCTTGCTCTCACATTGACTGAAACCAGACACCTGGTGCCCCCGCGGTACGCCCCCGACGTCTTGATGGCTCTCTGGGCGAGCTTCGGAGGCCGGGCGGATTGGCAGGCGTAAAAAACGGCGCTGAGATACCTCTTCTGTCCACACAATGGGCTGTAGGAGTTGCGCTAGGAAACATTGCCCGGGATGGGAAGACGACAGTGAGCCACCGTTCATTCCGGACGCCCGATATGAAATGTTCAAATGGCTTTGCGGGGATATTCTGATGCGTAACGTGCTCTTCCGTCACGAACCCTTCAGATCTCTCGGGACACTATGACGAACATCTTATACCTCTCAGAAATTTTTGAAGACTAAATTAAGACCTCTTAAATATCATGATAGGCCCTAGATACAGTTTTTCAATAGAGTACTGATAGAAGATTCGCACTATTCACATTTCGCAGAATAAATATCAGAACTGTATACTGCAATTCCTCCATGTTATTTTCGAAAGCTGCAACTTCAGCATATGCCTGGCGCTACTTAAAGAAACTACCGCTTTTACAGGGCGGTCAGGGAGCTCAAAACATTGGTAAGCTGCGGCGAACGCAGTAGTTGCACAAAGGGAATAGCAAATTTCTTAAATCCAGTCTTTGTTACGCCCCAGTTACATGCCAAACCTTATGTCATTTTCAGCAAATGTCACTGGTATTACGAATGGTATTAATCTAGGAAGGTATCACAAAATAGTTCAACGTTATTGAATGCCATGATGATGATTAGGCTAAGTCACTATTGTGAGCTATTGGAATGCGGTATACTTAAAACTTGGTATAAATTTTGACTCAGTCTTCAGTAGTACCTAAATCACAGTACGTACGTATTGCTGTGCATGGTGCTAATTTGCCTTCACCCGCGCAGTCTTCGAATTTCACACAGCTAGCATTAAAATCAAAGCAAAATGGCGCCTCTGTCTTCATGGCTGTCGTCAGAACATCGGTCACCGGATGATAAAAACACATATCCCTCTTTTGTGTTTGAAAGTAAAGAGCTATAGGTAATTTAAATTCTCGGATATAATACCTTTGAATGCCCGACAAAAAGAACTGCTGTAGGTTCCTACTTATGCATCGCACCTGTTGTATAAGCGCACCTTATTAATAACTGTAACTAATTAGCAATAGATATATTATTATATGAATATATATATATATATATATATATATATATATATATATATATATATATATATATATATATATATATATTATATATATATATATATATATACGTTTCACCTTTGAATAAGTCACTTGTATATTTGTACAGTCTGCGCGGCAAAGCTGAGTTAAAATGCCCTCATATGTGTATCATGATCACAATATATGCGCTAGCAGGAACAAGTTTTAATATATTTTACAAGGAATCAAGCGAGAAATGTAAACCCGGTGGGAAATTCTACTGTTGACGAAACCATATTTCAGAAAAAGTACAAACTCAACCTACCAATCGTCCCACGACAGCGACGTACTTGGCCGCACCTTTTTGTTTTTCGACGATGGTGGGTTGATGACATGTCCGGCTTCTATGTGTTACATATAGCTTCCAGTCTGTGCTATCTCTAGGATGTTTAGTGCTAAATCTAGGATCTTTATTGAAATCACGCACTACTCATTCACTGAACAATACAATCAAACAAATTCTTTAAAAAGTATCCAGTCTACTGAAGAACTTGTAGGGCCAGTATTGTCGCGTGCCTGGCGGAGTCAGAAACGGTCCCACCTTCCACGCGGAAAAATGAGATTCGAACACCACTCGGCTTGTTTCTTATTTGATCAAAGTGCTCTCTTCTGGAAATTTCCAGCCTATTCTCAGCTACCATAGTGTGTTCTGGTTCAGAGCATTTTCGAATATACTGAGTGTATAAAAACATCGTGAAAGAACTGCCTTGGGTCAGTCACCCTTCTGCCGCCGACGCAGAATCCTCGATACCTTCAGCGTTAGTTTGTAGGCGGAAGTTCGCCTTATTAAACATTTATTTTTTGTGTGACATCCGTTTGTCATATTCTGTCCATGACAATATAAGGCATGGGCAATCACAGTACCAAAATATGTGAAGGCATAAAAAAGTATACAATGTAACTTTGTTCATGATGTTTCACATGCGAGCTTTATGGTCCGCCTAACAGTGCGCATATCAGACATATATTTTGACACATGTTTTTAGCATCGCCGTTACCCGAGCTTCCTCTGTAAATTTCATTGGTTAACTTTCCGAGTGCCTTGCAAAAAAGTAGACACGGGTACGTTCTTAGGAACGCCAAGTAGCACACTGTCTGACAGTTCTTGAGAGCCCCAAAGCATCAAAGAATAGCCAAACTTTGCCCATAATTGGAATTTTTTGGCCCTAAAATGACGAACAAGTGCCAAATCATGATGTTTTGTGGTTGTCAACTTTGGGCCTGAGCGAATGCCGGAATTATGCTTCAATGACGATTATTCGGTTGCCACGTGATTTTCTTGGCTAACGCCTGGCACCTTGAACATTATGTGATGAACAAGAGAACTTTGGACTTCTCATTTAGTTGGCTAGTTAGGGCTAAAGAATAGTAATTTGGCTCTAACTCACGCCTTGGAGCAAAACATTATTAGGCTCAACTTCAGCCCTTTCATAAGTAACCATTGGCAATTTAGGCGTTTTTCTCCCATGCTGCCCGGCATATCAAAACAATTATTTTTCAGTTTATAAAGGAAGGTAAAATACCGAACCCCAGGGAGTGAAGTCGCATAGGGTGAAAAGTGTGTCCGTGTCACATGATATAATATACAAATCATGTTAGCTCTGTTTTAGTTCAGCAACACAAATAATTTGTTTACAAATTAACCTGATCAGTTGTAGTGGAGTGTACATCTGATCGGATGTTTCAACATGCATCATAATTTTGTTTTCTCTGCTTTTGAATTGCAGATCTTTGTGACCATCACTAGTGCAACAACAGGGCCGTTCGTGGCTTTATTCATGATGGCACTTACATTGCCATTTGTCAACAGCAAGGTAAGTCTTTCTGACACTATGGCGATCGCAGACCTGCATTACTTCCTATTGACCTACACATACATGTCCATACCATTTAACACTGTAGACAATGCGTGTTGCCAGCGCCAGGCTGGCGTCCAAGTGATCCTCTGACCCAGATAAGGTGCATTCGTCGATCATGAAACACCCATAAAAACATCGGCGTTCTGTAGTTAGAGGTGGACTTCCGATCCTGTTTATTTACATTATTAGAACTCAAAGACGAACACTACACATAAAGTACATTGCACTAAGGTTAGATGAACAAGAAAACGGAACATAAATAGGCCCAAAGCTTCACTGCCGCCCGAGAGGTATTGACTTTCCTGTTTATCGAATTTACGGGACTCCAAACAAAGTCAGATCATTCTCTCCCTTCTATTTTTTAACACTGATGGACAAGGAGATTCCTCCTCGCAACGCCAGGAAGATGGAAGCATTTCCTTTTGGCTGAACCCTAACATTGTCTGGACTGGCCCCACAAAAAAAACGAAATGAAGGTAACAAAAATAATTGGCGTGAATAAACCCTGCATTCCCTGAAACCATTATGCTTTACCTCACACAAATTGAAAGCCTCTGATTTTAATTATACTGCATATGAATATTTCTAGAGATGACAGCTAAAGAACGTACAGACCTGCCTTTAATGTGATGCAATAAAGTATTGTAACTTTAACGTCAGGCGATTGGTGTGCTTATGACAGTTTAGCTATATATGTCCTACGTTCCCATTTGTTATTTTTGGGGGGTAATAAACAGTCACTTGATCGTTTATATATGAATTCAGAGAAACTGTATTCAGTGTGACGGCCGGCATAGCATCGGTGGGCACCTCTGGAAACATTTAGGACTTCACCACCGACGATGGATATATAGCCATGGAGATGCATCATGAGGTGTTCGTAAAATAGTTCATGGTTTCAGCACAAACCCACGTTTCGCAACTTAATGCGACTCAGTGGTCCTGCTTACTTAGATGTTTGTTACGAGAGGCACATTTCTATCACATCGTTAAGCGAAAACGACATGAGATACCAACCCAGACACGAGCATGCCGAAATTGACTTTATCTTGTATGAAGCTGCCCCTCCTAGATAACAAGGCCCTTAATTAGTAATCAGTTTTTTACGCCACCAACCCGAGGCCAACGCTGGCCTCAGATTCCACACCAGTTCTGCGTCAACGTTCGTCAGGGACTCGTGGTCAAGATAACCACTCTTGTGTATTATCGTGTTACTAGTATCGTAATACTGTGTTTTGTAACTTGCTTCTCTAACTTTTAACTCTATACGCGTTAATTTTAACAGTAACTGTAACGATAACTCAATTTAGCTTTATGGGCGATATTTTGCAGAGATATCGAGCTCGTGGTTTCTGGTCTCCGCAATGGAAAAACCCTCTTCTCCCCCCTCTTGGCGCGAAGAGAGGGAAGTCGGGTTTTTCTGTTGGCCGCGCAGCGCGGAGGGAGAAGCGAATGAAACCCCGGCATCCCGTCAGTAACGGCGCAACGAATGGCGACCCTTCCTGTCGTCTGCTTCAAACACTTGTTTTCAAACATTAATCGCGTTACACGTAATCCCACTTTGACAGTATCCAGTTTCTACGTGTAATTTTGGCAGGTTTTAGAAACTTCCGCCGCGCTTACCCACTTACCTCACGCATTACCTCATGGCGGTCGTCACTGGCGTCCACGACGCCAACCACGAGGGCTATGAGAATTAATCACATCGCACCTCCATCCTCAGGTACTGTACGTGACGGCGCCATTCCACCCGCATTGCGCGACCGTGCTACAGCCATCACTGTTGTTTCTTCGCACATTGTGGGCCAAACTATGACTATTTAGTAAAAGAAACAAAATGCAACAGCAAAAGTACAATCACTTGTCGGAAAGAGTAACCCTATTTTTAGGAATACAGTGGGCTTGGGCCTATAAAAAGGTTAGGCCCAACAGCAAAAGAAAAAAATAACGTAAGAAATAAAGGATGTTATCTTCTCTGTAAAGCACTGGCGCAAATGGCAAACATGTTTCTGCTTCTCCATTTCGGTTCTTGTAGGGCCGGCAAAGATATTAGTTTCGTTTCAAACTGCTGTGCGCGACTCTCTCTGCTTGTCTTTACCCTTTCCGACCTCTGTGAACACCTCCGGCTCCTCCGACAAAGAGAAAACCGACTCACGTGGACGGATGGACGTATCGATACATAACGTTCAACCGTTCAGAGCAACCGTGGACACTAACTAGCCTCACATCAGGTGATTCGAAACTTCGAGTGTAATCAAAATAAATTTAGCCTCGCGGCCGAAGACAGAGGCCCTCATCACCTCGTGAGGGCCTCTTTCTTCGGCCGCAAGACAACTATTTGTTTGTTTGCTTGTTTGTTTTTGTTTGGTTTCTTACGCTCAAAGCTGCGAAGCATCTGCTTTCAAACTAGTCTCCAGGATTCCTTAAAAAAAAAAGAAAAAGCGAGGCGCGTACGAGATTTCTACAGCCCATGTGCTATGAACAGGAGACGCCTCGGTCGGATGCTAGTCAGTGCTGCTTGTGGTCATAATGTGCAACTTTGAGAAGGCCCAACCACCGAACGATTAGGCGCGAGCTCTGCGTTAGAGTTCGGCAGGGCACTCGGACGTTCAAGCAGAAGATCAGGCCCAATGATTGTGGCCGCGGGCCGTCTAACAGTTGCATAAATCCTGCGTAAGAGAGCGCCGCGTGTCGAACCGAACTTCATTTCCCAGGCAGTATTGGCCGACTTTCCCACTCCCAGGGGCTGTGGATCCGTGGTCTGTGGTCGATGCTATTTTGTGCTGCGTTGCATATAATGAAATAAAATGCGAATCGGAACACATTTCGAGACGACTTTATGCTGTTTTCTTAATTCGACTTTTTTATACTAACGCTCTTTTGCATATTTTAATTCCAAATTGTCTAGCTATCTGTTCCCCTCCCCACTGTTATAATGGACGGACCTGCTCGTCTTTTGAGCAAGAAAAGAAAGAGAAAGAGAGAGAACAAGAGAGAGAAAAGGAGAAAAAAACGTTACAAGTCAAGCGAAATAGTTTGATGGAAATTGATCGCCCAAAGATGTGATGACTGACAGTACTTTGCCGTAGCCGGGGTTCATATTTCAAATGTAAAAACGCCAAAAACAAACAAGGACTAAGGCAAAAAGATACAACACAAGGCGGTTTTGCATAATACGATTTTACAACACTGCGCGTTGTGTTGTATCTCTTCGTCTAAGTCCTTACTTTTTGGCGCTTTAACATTTGAACAAAAAAACAACGAAAGGAACTTTGACTTAAATAATTTTAGGGGAAATAACTTCACTGCCCGCTGCAAACACTTTGAGAAAAAAAATGTGACCTCGAACGCCTCTTCATTTAGTCTTTGGAGGCACATCGGGGTGAGTTTTGACCCGTATTTCGGGAGAGTAACGCTAGGTTGTATCACACTGCTTTTTCTGTATACAATTACTTCGCAATTGTGTTTTGCGGTGTTCGTTCATAAACGACTAGTCCGCGATTTCCCCGACATCAAGAATTTTTCTTGCGACTAAGTACCGCGCTTCCGTCAAGCACTCCTGTTGAACGACTCTTGAGTAAGGTGCGGTTTGTTTTTAATATCAAGAGGGGAAGCCGAGTCAAGAGATCTTCGTGAAACAATCGCTACTTCCGTACAACATGCAGTAAATAATAGCCCGACGCTGTTTAATACATCTCTAAAAGTAAATGGAGGGTTTTCAATGTGCTAAATAAATGCAAGTTTGTAATTTTTAGTTGTCATCGATATTTCCATGCTAAAACACACACACACACACACAAGTTTATCTTGAAATTATCAAGTTACTCTGCCAAGGTAACTGGAACGCGTTACTTTTATCTTTAAGTAACTGTAACGGTCACTTAATGACATTGTTGGGAAAGCAGCTACCTCTGTAACTAATTATATTCCTAAAAGTTAACTTACTCAAGACTGGTGAAAAGACGAGCACCAGCTGAAAGATGTTACAGCACTAATGTTCAAGCTGTTTTGCGCGCTGGCCCGCGGTAGGAAAGGTAGAAGTCTTCCCGTCTTATACAGGAGGTATCTTTCCAAGCTATGCAGTGACAGTGAGTGTAGCAATGCTTTATATGACCCAGTCAGTTAACTACTGAGGTGACAAAAGTTCATAGCGTATTTACTCGACTACTAGTAGACGCGCTGTTTATGAACAGGACCTGCGGGTCAGATTACCCGCGGAACACAGGATAACTATTCCCGCGAACGAAAGAGAGATGCCAACAATTTACGTGACAGAGATAACGTCTTCACGCGAAAATGTTACCTCTGCTGATGGTATTTTGACGAAGATTCCTGATCTCAAAGCCGTTATACGCTACGTTTCATATGCAAAACGCGTTGAGTAGCTGTATGTGTGTCCTACGGGAAAGTTGACGCAGGGGCCTTTTTCATAAGTAGTGCGCCTATTACTCTGGTAAATGCAATACTATCCAAACATGTCCTTAATTTTTTTAACTTATTTAACATATTATTAGTCCTGTGTTTTGGATTCTTATAGGAGTGGGAAAAGAACACTTCAAATGAAATATGCAGGGGGAAACAACAAAGTAACTTGCATTCGTACATACAGATCTAAATTTTAGAAAGCGCGCTCAATGTAGAAATTTTTTTTTAGGTTGGCTGCAAGACACAACACTTTCGGGCAGTGCATTCCCACTCGCGTATTGTGGGTGGGGAATTTTCTAAACACTCTTTATTGTATCTCTATTTTTATAGGTGCCGACCGTGCTTTTTTCTTAAAATTCTCGACTGGTGAGGTGTAACTAATAATGCTGAGGTAATATAAAGAAGATTAGTAAGAGCCATATAAAGAAGTTTTAGGCGCTTAGTTTTTCTCCTGTTCGTAAGCAAGGGTAGGCTGGCTTGAGAACGAAGCTGTGTGGTGGACTGAAGTCGGTGGTATCTAGAAAATATAAAGAGCACAGCAAGGCGTTGAACACTTTGAATTCATGTTTAAGATAGATTACGTGAGGGTCCCATACTGCTGAAGCATATTCAAGTAAGAGTGTGACCAACGTTTTATGCGTTAAAAGCCTCATTTCAACGGACGCATGTCTAAGGGATCTGCAGAGAAAACCCAACTTACTATTTGCCGTTTTAACTATATTAGGGACGTGCGTATTCCATCTAAGTTCGTTTACTATAACGACGCCTAGGTATTTATATTCTTCCACACGAGTTAACAAGGTGCCATTAAGATTGTAGGGAAACACTAGCGGTTAACGTTTGTGGGTGATGGTCGTGCACACTGTCTTTTTAAGGTTCAAAGACATTTGCCACGTGACACACCATTCAACTAGTTTGGCCAAAGTACGATTTAGTTTTTGCTTGATCGGAGACCGTTTGGACATCTGTAAATACTGAGCAATCATCTGCAAATAGTCTAGCGTGCACATCTTTATCAAATATTAAGTCGTTTATAATATTAAAAACAGTAATGGCCCCAACACGGATCCTTGAGAACCCCTGATGTCACGTCACACAGGTCAGAGTGGGCGTTCTGAATGCTAAGAAACTGTCAGCGTTTATTCAAAAAAGAATCAATCCACCCAAGCAATAGCTGTTTTTTTAAATCAATCGTAATTAATTTTATCATTAGCTTCTGATGGCCTGCTTTATCGAAGGCTTTCTTGAAATCTTGAAAGACGACATCTACTTCACCTCTGGCGTCTAAACCGCGTGAAAAATAATACATGACTTCAGTTAGCTGCGTCACATAGGATATGCCTTTTCTAAATCCGTGTTGCCTATTATTGAATATAGTATAATTAGCTAAAAAGGTGTTAATATGCTTCGAAACTATGTGTTCAAGAAGTTTGCAGCAGCTTGAGTTTAGTGAGGCCGATAATTCGATGCATCGCACACATCACCTGACTTTAGGATTGGAATAACTTTAGCCATTTTCCAATCGTCTGGGATAGAAGCAGAACGCTATAATGCCTCACAATAATGGAGAGATATTTGGCAGACCCTTCAGCGTATCTCTTCAAAAATAAGTTTGGGCCCTCGTCAGGCTCTTCTGACTTGGTTGGGTCAACGTTAAGTAGTAGCGAAAAAATTATTTTATAAGACAAGGGTACATCATCGATCGCTGTAATATCAGAGTATTCATTGAACACTGGTGACACAGCATCATCACTTGAAAATACCGTGAGACTTTTTAAACGTGTTGGCTATGTCAACTTTTTTAACTACTGGCTCACCATCATTAACCAATTTTGAAATTTCATTTCCCCTAGGTGAAAGATACCACCAAAATTTCTTGGGAGCACTCAGTAGAAAACTGAGATTGTGATGTTATAGAATTTGCGTTTAGCGCTTTTTATGGCAGTTTTTAGGTTTGCGCTCAGAATTCTAATAGTTTCACGCATGTTTTCACTATGAGTCTTGCGGAGGTTTGCTCTACATCTCGAGATTTTAGAACGTTTTATAGACAATATCTTTTGTAATCCACGGGTTGTTGCTATGCCTCTTTTTTATTTTGGTGGGAAGGTACAGGTCGATGCATTCAATTTTTATTTCCTTAAATTTCAGCCACAGATTATTAACATCGTTTGCAGGGTCAATGCTCAATTGCCTCAAACAGTGATAACAAGATTCCATTTTGTCTAAAGCGCCAACGTCATCTGCATAATCGAAATCTTCGTATGTTGTCATCGCTACACGCACTAGGCTTTACACCAAGCGATAAGGACGGTAAAACCATGAAGTCATCGGAAATACCTGGTAATACAAAGTACACGTACGGGTACGAAATAACGCTCTCACTTAGAAAGAACAGATCAAGAACATATTTGCATTCACCCTGCGCTCGTGTGTACCACCGAAAAAGAAGGCTCGGGGTAGTGTTACATTTGAAGGTATGACACTTGTTCAAATGCAGGGTGCCGGCATGGCTGCAATGGTGATGATCGCCTTCGAGCTGTGGCACATGTTCGTATCTCTCCGTCATGGAGTACTACCTCCTCGCATGCAGGCGACGCTTAATAATTGTCCCGGAAACGCGAGTGCGCTGACAGAAACCGGAAACCTATCGGTTGCAACCTCTGCTCAAAGGTAAGGCTCTGGTATGGTGAAGGCACTTGTCTACACTACGGATTACCACTTTTGCCTCTCTCCTTCTGGATTGCACTGGACTGCCCTTCGCCAGGGCTGGCTGCTAAATTTCCTAAAGCGCCTGTCATATTCAATTTGAAAGAATAAAAGCGAGAACTGAAACACGGACGAAAAAAGAAAAAGTTACGACAAGGACAGGCGTGTATTTACAACGGACTTTATTGAAGAAACGTTCCCTCAGCCATGCTGTCATTCACCATACCGACTAGGCCATGAACAGAAAACATGTCGGCAGCCTTATATGAAGCCATCTAAAAAGTTTTTCCGTATCTAGCAGGAAAATAGACGGCATGCTCACATACTTTTCACCATTGTTCTTGCTAAAGAAAGCAGCAACGATTTCCCTCTTGGTATTTTCATTCGCTCCTTTAATAAACTTCGTCGAATCTAATTTTAATGATAAGGTGGGGAAGCACAGGCTCGGGGTACGTAACCACTTTGGGGGCGAGGGAGGGGGAATCTCTCGGAGCATTGTAAGCGTTGCTGTTGCGAAAGGCTTTTAGATTCGTCGAAGTGTTTTAAAAGAACGATGAAAAGACAAAGAGAAGTCGTTGAAGCTGTCTTTTTTACCAAGAACGCGGGTGGAAAGTGCGTGAGCATGCGGTCTATTTTTCTACACGATAAGAAAATGCATTTTTAGAGGGCTTTAAGCAAGACTGCCGATATGTTGTCGGTTTATGACTTGTTATCAGTATGGTGAACGGCAGTCTGGCTGAGTGAATGTTTTTTAATTAAAATCAGTTGTAATTAGCGGCTGTCCTGGTCGTACGTGCTTCTTGTTTCGTCCGTGTTTCAGTTCGCGCTTTTAACCTTTTTAAATGATATTACCCAACTAGACTGAACCAAAATTATATTAGATCAAATGCTAATCTGCAGCATCCATGCAAAAAAAACCACGTGTCTCACTAAATATTGTGAATGTTTTTCTTTGGATGGCCGGGTGTATGTGTGTGTGTGTGTGGGGGGGGGGGGCTTCTTATACAAGATGCATGAAATTCACCAAGAGTGTCACTGCATCCTCACTGTGTACATGATATACTGTGCCATGAACTCCGCCCAAATCAAGGGCTTCATGCCGGCCCGAGACAAAGGCATGCATGGCTTTGCTGTACCAGCTCGCTCCCTGCTCACTTGCCCGTACCCTCACTCCGCGAGTCATGCATCCTTACGTTTACAAAGTTTGTATCCTTTAGTGGCCCGAAATGACGAGTCTGACGGCGCCAAATAAGGACTATAGGCGGCATGGGAGAGAATAGTCCAATCAAGTTTCTCGATTGCCTCTTTGGTTTTGAGACTTGTGTAAGAAAGGGCATTATCATGCATGATCCATAAGTCTCCTAGGTTCCTGCTAAGTGACTCACGCCGAAAACATCAATGATTGGTATCGCAATTTTTTCTTTAGCAAAATAAAAAATAAGGTTATCTGTCGGATTTTGATGAACCGATTCGCACGAGCGTAGCCTCCTCTATACTGACAAAGCCTGGCAGATCGCCACGAGACACGGCCGCCGTAATTGAAAAGGTAGAGCGACAGACAACGGATGAGAGGAGAGCCACTTGACGGACGCCCCGCTGCGGCGAGACGCCGAAACACGCTTCTCCCGAGCGATGGAATGTCCGCTCGTGCTCCTCGCGTTCCTAGCGCTACCGCTTCTTTTCTCGTCCGGTTTTAAAGCCATGTTTCGGGTCCTCACCGCTGCAAAGGCTGTACGCTGACGACCAGGTTCCCCGAGAAATGCTCTGTGCTACCAGATCCTCGCGCTCCAAATCTGCGACCGGGCACTCTATGGCTCCGTCGTTGAACTGCCAGGCTTTATGAGTATAGAGGAGGCTATGGTTCGACGAATGCCACCGGAACGCTGCAACATGTCGGAGCTGGTGGCGGTAGCAGAACGCCCCGACCACCATCGATCATTAAGCTCCGGTTTTTTCCCTACAAAATTATTAATTCTCTGAACCCAGCACACAAACGTGCTCCGATTAATTCTACAACTTTCATACACATCACGAAAGCGACTGTGAATGTTCTCCAGCAGCTTCTTCCTCTGCCGCTAAGGATTCAATCACAGATCGTTGTTTCTGACTGATGTCAGACAGAGACGCCACTTCCGCAGACTACTAAAGCGTTTCCCTCTCTTCGACGACCAAAAATTGCGGACATGTACGCAAAAATACCTGTGTTAGAACCAAAACGAATTACACCAAATGTTAAATATTTTCTCAAATGGGCCCTTTGGCAGTATTCAATCAGATATTAACCTTATTTTTGTTCTCTGCGTACTCTTCGCAAACCAAAATTTGTGCGGCGTTTCTAACAAAAATATCTCGTTAGTTTTAGAGAGCAGACCAGGGTACGGCGGCATATTTACTACTGTAAAAAAGAAAATAAGGTAATGCTTGTACGACTACTGGCCAGGTTTCTTTAACGTGCATCATACAGTATACAGGAGCACATGCCGGTACATAACTCACCCAGATCGAAATGGGCAGAGATGAGGGTTGAACCCAAAATCACTGAATTATGCACGTTTCGAGAGACGACCCGTATAGCGATGTTTCAGGATGGTAGTGTAAATAAGGGTAACATCAGCAAGATGACACGTGCAGGAAAGCCCACTAGGTACAAGTCTTCAGATTTATCAGTTGACACGCTCTACGAAAAAGCGTCGTTCGCAAATTGTCCTTCTCTGTTGCCCGCATGCAATACGGTAGGGGCGGATAGAGTCCGTTGCTGCCCACGGACAACGGAGGAATTCTGTTTTCGAACGACGTTCTTTTGCGGAACCTTTTGCGCGAACTGCATGTAAACCATAAAAACCACAATATAATAACCTTCCACAGCTGGCAATGTGCATCTGCTGGTCCATCTGTTCCCTCGATTCTTTCAATATGCGCTCGGCTGATAGCATAGCGAGCACCACTGAGCTGACGAGTCACAAAAGAGGCGCTAGGAGTTCTATGAAGCTTGTCAGCCGACTTTTAACTAGTAAAGTTAAAGATTAACCTGTGCACTGCAATACAACTATCGGGAACCAGTCCCTTAGTCCCAAATATCTGGTACCGACACACGGGATCCAAGAGGGGCCTGACAAAATTGAAGGGATGGCCTTATCTACTTAGGCAAGAAGGAAGCATAGTCTCCACAGATATTCTTTCACCTATCAACACGAACCGTCTGTGAAGAAACGAGTCATCATCCGGGCAGCGGTGACCAGAGCAACCAGCGAGTTGCCAGTGCAACTACGTTGATTCTTCGGGCGCCACCGCGATGGAGCTCACGGTATTGTTGAATATGCTTCAAATAAAATACGCAACATTGAAGGAGGTAAACAAAACAAAAATTTAAGATTGTGTTTATATACAATGTGTTTGATTTTAATTCAAATAGATTAAAAAAACTTTCAGCCTTTCCACTCTGGTGAAGAAGGAAGACCAGCGGAGCTGTACAATGGAAAGTAATGGCCGGCGACAAGACGGCAAGCTAGAGTGAAAGGCTGCCGCCATCTATGAGTCACGGCAGCAACCAGATACTTGGCTTGCCGCCGTCGCTCATAGATGGCGGTAGGTGTCCAGAGTTAAGTGTCTTCATTTCATTGCGGGGGACACGATCCTGGGGAAACTAGCCCTTAACAACTCCGCTGTAAAAATAAAGATGCAAGTTCGGCAATTTCCGTCTTCACGCATCTCTCAGGCTCGGCGGACATTTACGTGAGGGGATACTCGTCATAGTAAGTTGACTCAATTAGCTCACTTTTGTTAAGTTTTGAAATATTGGTTTCAGAGGTCATGTCTCAGTTGCAGTATGGCGGCAATTACAATTAAAAGCCAGAGCAGTTCAAAGAATTTGTAAAAAATCCATGTTTTCTTAGATATTATTCGTTAAAATTTCACGTTTTTCTGCCTGATAAAAAATTGCGCGCAAACAAGGCGCCACAAGCCCTGCCCAGAGTGACGCTTAGAAGAGTGACATGGTCCTTTCATTCATCTCATCTTTGTGTCATTGGCGCATCCACCAAGGACACGTTGCCAAGATAGTGACGACATTATTGAAACGACTACGTCACTCTTCTAAGCGTCATTGTGGGCAGAGCTTGTTGCACACTTCTTGTGCGCAATTAATAAATCTGGTTGAAAAACGTGAAACTTTATCAAATAATATGTAGAAAACCATTTCATTTTAGTATTTTTTTAAAATTCATCTGACATTTAATAGTGATTTTTGTCAATACTACAATTGCAACATGACCCCTAAATTCAATAATTCTAAAGTTAATTAATGAATTTTAGTTCATTAGCCTACTTATTCTATATGACGAAAATCCCCTCATCTTCTGTCCGCTAGCCTGATAAATACATAAGGAAAACGGCGCTCATCTAACTTTCAACCCTTTTTTAAATTACGTATATTCGAATTAAGATCACACACCCTGTAATTTTATTACACTGACGTGGAGTTGCAAGGTGAAGAGACGTACGAGGGGACTATAAGCCGTGCGCGAACAATAGCAGCGCTGAAGCTCGAAGCCCCGCGCGCAACAAACACCGCATCGATCGTCAGGGGAGGTCACAGAATCTGGACCAATTGCATCTAAGGACAAAGGACTATAGCGGTCAAGCTTCCATGGTAAGGTAGCCTACTAGGACGTTTAAAAGAGATGCTCGACGCTGTAAGCCCTTCTGGGATCAGTTTGAGGGATCGATCCACAACAACCTTGACCTCGCTTCTATGAATAAAATTCGAAATTTAACGAGCTCCTTATCGGGAAAGGCAGAGGACAGCATGCGAGGATTATCAGTCGCAGGTAACAATCATAATATCGAGGGGACCTTCTGAAGGGCAGGTTCTACCAGAGCCAGGTGGTCCTGAACGGCCACATAACGCGTTTTTTTAATTTAAGAAACGTCAAGGTATCGAGCGACGTTGTGTTTATGAGGCAGATCGATCACGAAATTACCTTACATGTAGGCAGTCTGGAGGGCCTCCATGCGGAGGTCTAAGGGCACAGCATTATTCTGCATGCGGCCGTGCGACTTTGAAGCGATCTTGTACTTCGTTACAGCCAGCAATGAGCTAACCCCATCGTTAATACCTCGAGTATTCTAAATAAATTACTGCATTTGGGAAAAACAAAAATCGTGGCCGAGAAATAAAGCACAAATGAAGTCTGTGATCCAGACTTGCATGCGAGGACTCATCAGGCCACGCTGGCGAAATATGCACCCTCCATCGGCTGCAATTTTGACAAGAGTGTAGGCCCAAGAGAATAAATGTATTTTTCTGAAACACACGTGAACAATCATTCAGCCAATGCGACCTGTGCTCCATTAATTAGAATACAAAGATGCTGCAAACAAAATCATTGGTAAAGGGATTACCACAATGCATGAATATTTCGCTGCACCAAGTGCCAAGGAAGACATCCGACTTGCCTATGCGATCCTGCTCTCAAACATAGAAGTGGTGATTTCCATTCAATGTCTCCGTCAAGCCTGTGCGTGTCAGCATCAAGGGCAGTGTCAAAAATGTGTCGAAGCGGTTTTTATGCAAACCGCCGCAGTCTGGCCAGGAAGAGGGAATAAGCGCCGTCTATTCCGATTCTTATTACATGAAGGAAGCCAGCGAACGTTTGTTACGGCCATAGCTGCGCACAAGTTGTCCTGTAGAGTTGTCGTAAAAACATTGAACATTTG
This sequence comes from Ixodes ricinus, assembly GCA_037355805.1. Taxonomy (NCBI): domain Eukaryota; kingdom Metazoa; phylum Arthropoda; class Arachnida; order Ixodida; family Ixodidae; genus Ixodes; species Ixodes ricinus. The sequence continues at coordinate 92,062 of JAZHYW010039581.1, read as the reverse complement.
GAATGTTCATGTTAAATATGTCACTAAAACGCTAATCACTTGCCAGGTTATCTCAAAATTTTTTCTCTCTCACTCTTTTTTGTAGAGCTAATTTCGTATAGAACTTTAATCTGTACTAAACTTGAATATGCACCCTCTATCTGGGACACTGGAATCACCCTTGCATCTGCTATTAAGTAAATTCAAAATTGTTCCGCTCGTTTTATTATTTCAAACTATCACCGCACAGCCTTGTCACCACTATGAAAGCATCACTCTCATTGTCAAGCATTTCTTCTCGCTGAAAAATAGACCGATATATGTTTATTTCACAAGATTTTCACTATGACCCGGAACCTTATAGAACGGCATTTTCGGAACTATCTTACATATCATCGCACATAAATCACCAAATAATTGTAGGCATTCCCTATTGTAGCACCTCCGTTTGCATCGCTTTTTTCTTCCCAAGACATCCAGTTATTGGAATCGCCTTCCCGCATAAATTGTCTCAATAACTGACGGGGCTGATTTTAAAACTGCAATCACAATTTGTTTCACGTGTCCGTTAGCGATTTTTGTAATTATTTGTTTTCTTTGTTTATTTTGTAATTACGTATCTGTTGTCTTGTTCGTTGATATTATGAAATTTTTACCACGTTTTTGTAGTTTAGGACAACTACCCTCCCCCTCCCTGTAACGCTCTCCGGCCCTGAAAGTAAATATATAAAATTTAAAACGTCACTGCAGAAACCATTATGGTGGTTCTTTGTTAATGCGATAGCATTATCGTTATACACTAATCAATTTCAATGAAAGCTATGCATCGCATTGAAAAAACGCACGTGTAAGACGCGCATTTTTTTTACTAACTTTAAGGATCCATGCCGTCGATGTCGTGGTCAACTCTCATCATCGGTACTAAGGGTCTGTGTACAAGGAAGTACGAAAAGTTTTGGAAGTGCGTACGTCTACCCCCTAGTAAAGACAATTTATCAGGAAACGGAATTGATTTGTAGGTCCCGTGACGTCAAATCACGTGACATCAAATTTCGCGATAAATTCAGCGGGGATAATTAATTGGTGTATAGGACATGTGACGTCAAATTTTCTGCTAAATTTAGGGGAAACTGAATTGGTTTATAGGTTCCGTGGCGTCAGATCACGCGACACCATATTTTCCGCTAAATTTAGCGGGGAAACTGAATTGATTTGTAGGTCCCGTGATTACAGGTCCCACCGTGATGTCAGGTCCCATGACATCGAATTTCTCCACTACATTTTGTGGGGAAACTGTATGGTGTATGTGTGACGTTGCATTAAATTTTCCGTTAAACTTAGTGGGAAAACTGAATTAGTCTTCAGGCATGAAACGTCCAATTTTTCTGCTAAGTTTAGCGGGGAAACTGAATTGGTTTGTTGTTCCTGTGAAGTCAGTTCAAGTTGCACCCAATTTCTCACTAAATTTAGGGGAAACTGAATTTGTGTATAGGTCATGTGACGTCCAGTTTCCCACCAAATTTACCGGGGAAGTTGAAGTGGTTTTGTAGGTCCCGTGACGTCAGGCCACGTGACATAAAATAGCCAGCTAATTTATCGGGGAAACTGAATCTGTGTAAAGGTCATGTGACGTCAATGTTTCCTCTAAATTTAGCGGGGAAACTGCGCATTAGGAGGCCAGAAAGGTCCACGAAATGGGGGGGGATGGGGGTTAGCTAAGAGAGTAGTATTGCATCAAAGTTTTTAATGATTGTTTTATATAAGTTGGGGAAGGCTGGGAAAATGAGACATATTGGATTTAATGCCAAATGTGTTTGAATCTTGCATAGTTATTAATTTGACTCCTTGCCGATATTTGCCGGCATTTGTCCTCTTGACTTCATTTAAAAAATCTCCCACAATTCGTGGAAACACGGACGCGAAAATCATAGCACAGCTATTGTTCCTAAGTCGACAAACTACCAAAGCGTGGTAAAATTCTGCACTTGCATTATTCTGAAGGCGTGCAGCTGAGTTTGAACAAAAAGCTACTGCGCCAAGGTATTTTGTTTTATTTGTCTCTTTTATCAGCGTAAACCTTTATCGCTGTACACTATAAAAAATCTGGTCATAAATAACTCTTAGGGGATCATCGGCTTGTTTATATTTTGCACCTTAAAAAGCTTCTAGGCACCCCCTAAAATAGACTTATTGCTAAACTACCCAAGCATCAAGGAGAATGCAGGGAATGGTGTTCCACGCGCCGCACGTGCTGCTGTCTGCAGCAATAACTGGTCTAAAGAATTTGGTCACTCTTTTTGTAGTAATCTCGCTCGATCAATATTTGCCGCCCGATCGGTATGTGCTTCGCTCGTCTCCCAGGGAGAGACAAAAAACAACGAGAAGATAGCGAATGGGTTTACTGTACTTCCCGGTTGCCCGTCCTCAAGAGCCGGCACTCCGGGCTCGCAGACCCTGGTTGTCCTTCAGAGCTCGCAGTCGGAGTCCGTGTCCAGGCCTGCGGATCGTCCTTCCGATGCCAGTGCTGAGTTGGCTGGCTGATCTGGGATATCATAGCCCGAGTCTCGTTGCGGAACCACCCCGGGATCGTCATGGCCCAGGTCGGTATGGCCAGGGCTCGCCGTTCCCACCGGTCTTGCTCCAAACCTCGCTGGTGGACCGCTCCGGGGTTCGCCATGGGCCAGACAAGGCAGACCGGCTCCATCGTTCCTGCCCGGCCCCATCCTCACGCAGCACGTTCTGTCTGGAGCCTGCTCGTGTCTCTTCGGCCGACCGCCTGTCACGTGCCCTCCGGCCCGTCGTCTTCCACCCTCGTCTCCCACAAGCATAAGCCTAAAACAAAAGGCATCTGGCACGCGCGTTTATCAGCGCTTTATTTTGGTTATTTACTTCGAATCTTTTATTCGGGGAAGGCCTGCGCGTGCGGCGCGTGGAACACCATGCCCTGCATTCTCCTAGATGCATGGGTAATTTAGCAATAGGTCTATTGTTATTCTTAAAAAAAAAAAGACCTATAAGAGGTTCTGTTAAGCTCATATTTTATGCGAAAGAGTTCTTCACGGCCCAGTTGCCTTTCTATACTTTGTCTCACCTTTGTATGGACTATTGTTAGCCGCGCGTGCTAAAAGCGCGAGCTAGTTGCTTCGAATGAAGCCACGGCGGCTGCACTGAGCGCTCGCGCAGCAAGTGCTTCAGACAAGGCAGTCAAGGCTAGCCGCTCGTGCTAGCACAGCATTTGCAGTTAGTCCATGCTAAGGTGAGACGAAGTATAGTGCGCCAGGGGTGATAGTGTTTGAGACGCATCTGTTCTTCACGAACTGAAAGAGTTCCTGGGGCGTCGAAGAACCTTTCAAGGACGGATCTTTTTAGAGTGCAGGTGTTTATTTTTATGAGTATAAGATTGTCTAAATAAGAATATATGTAGGGGGCAAAACTTCACAATATCGCCATCAACTGGAGTAAACTGATTTTGTGCGGGTCGCCTGCTGGTTTCCGGCCTATAGCTTTTTTCACTTATGACCTAAAATAATCCGAACGTACAAAAAAAAAAGAAAAAACTAGGCTGCATGATGCGAAAATGACACGAAGAAAGCACTAAGAAGTGTGCATCAGCGGAGACAGTCTATTCACGCATCAGCCAAAGCCTTCTGAATTCCTAAGAATGCACTCCAAGATTATGCAAAACAATTCTAAGAAATGTAAAGAGCAAGTGCTTTAAACAAATAATTTAATCCAAGCAAAAAAATTCCGTTCAGCAAAAAAAAAAAGAACTTCTTGAGTGTACTGTGTGTATGGGGAAGCCCCTTTTTGGGCTCGCGTACAGAGATGTGCGCAGGTAGTTCACAGCCACTCTGAAACAAATAAAACCAATGCGGAATATCATTTAGGGTTAAGGGTATTCATAGTCTGCAGACTCGTCGCATACTGAATAAGTCAAAAGCTTAAATGGAAGCTGCAGCGGTCCTGTATGATTAAAAACACCTAAATCGATCGTCTTCATTTAGCGTCCAGGATCACGAATATCGAGATTAGTTTTCTAATTTGGTGCACTGAGGCTGCAGAAAATCATTATCAAAGTACCACCCAAGCCCCTTGTTCGGAGAGCGGTACGTCATTAAAGAAGTTTTCGGAATCTCCGCTCTCGCGCATCTTCAGCGCCTATCAAGGCTATGCACGCGCACTCTTGCTGTTTCCAAAAAAAGGTCAAAACAAGAGGTCACTACTTGTGTCAGTGCGGGGAATATACCTGGCAAGCTTGCAATTGTACACGCTGCCTTCACCAGCGACAGCTGCTTGGCGGCTGAAGAGCCTTTATGACGTGACGATTAGTCGGAGGTTTTTCGTGTATTCTCGCGTTTAGTTACATCTTCGGGGAAAACAGCGGATGCCATGCGAAAAACATAACAGGAACATTGAAGCTGAAATGACAGCATATTTATTCTGTTGCTTCGTTTAGTCATCTCGGTCGCTTTTCACAGCACATTGACAGACGCTGACCGACGCTTGTATAGGCCCTTAGCTCTCAAGTTTAGAGCAGCGCTCCAGGCGAGCAAAATAGAATATTTGGCTCGGGTTTCGAACATGCGTCAATACGCTTCCCCACCAGAGTTTTTTTCTACCCCGTTCCATTCTAACTGCCAGCGTAGCAGAGGCTACAAGAGCGAGCTGCGAGCTCTCAGCGTCCCTGTCAAGCACGCGCGCTCGTGCAGTGCGAGCATCTTTCAGGAGGACGTGCTTTTGCGAGTAGCTTCGGCTTCGCTATCACGTAAAGTGAAACATACGTGCTCGCGGAAGCTATAAAAGAGAGCAAAGATGAAAGGAATGTTTCAATGGGACGCTGCGGCCGCGAACTGCATAATTCTTTTTTTTAATTTTTATTTTTTTAGAGGTTTTGTTATCGTGCATCGTCAAATGCTTGCATTCGAACGTGGCACGTGCAAAATCGAATGTTACAGAGCCATCTGGATGGTTCAGCCATCATAACATGGTCGCGTCTTGCGGATGCGCTCGAGCCCCCTGCCCCAGAGCAGCGGGTCTATTGGACCGTCGCTCGCGCGTGATGGAACGCTGTAGAGTTCCGCATTCATGGTCGAGTCTTACGAGCGTTGTAAAAGTTTTAGACGGGTGCGGAATAGCAGACGGAGGAAGGCGAAAAGCGGACGGCGACGAAACAGCGTTCAGTGTCCGCGCATCGCTGCTTGGGCATCGAGGCATGCGGAGGGCGAGGAGTAGGACGGTGGTTGACACAGTCCGAGCTCGAGACGAGTGCTGGGACGGGCTGCTCGATGCGACGGTCTGGTCGCACAACTAGCAGGCGTTGTCACACGCCCGACTAGACGCGCCGGATGTAAGGGGAAGGGAGGTACCAGGCTTGTTAGCATGGCCGGCCGGGCAGCCAAGCCAATCCAGTAGTAATGGGCGGAGCTACTGATTTGTGAGCGGGGCTTAGAGCGAGCCGTGACCTTCACCTACATTGCGTCTAACGGCGTATATATTGCGTGAATTATTTTTTCTTCCTGTGGAAAAACCAAGAAAAATTAAAATACAAAAACCAATCTACGCTCTTTAAAAAAATACAATCCTTTTTAGAACGCCAATCTGACTGGCAGTGCTTGGTTTGGAAAGAAGTAGAGAGCGAACCAGTGCCCCGTTTTATGGCTGTTCAATGCACTGCGTGCTAATAGTGGGCTCAAAACGATTGCTTGGGACCCTCGGAGTGTACTTTATTTGTTCAGAGTGCGAGAACTGAGCTGTCTTTATTTTTTGACAGGCTGTCTCATTTAGCCCCACTTGATGTATCCTTTTTCCCTGGAGACAGGGCATTGGGCTCGTCAAGCTGTGTATGCAGCTTTTTCCCTTGGTCTCCGCCATCGAGTGTGATGGAAATAAAATATTATTATTATTATTATTATGTATGATAAATTTTGAACATTTTATTATTAGTAAATATTATATTTTATTAAACCGAGTCTAGCCAATTTGACTGGCCCCAATGCTGAGAGGCCTAAGATGATTTTAGTAGCTTTTAATCAATTTGCTATAAAATAAAAAAATACACTTCGATTTGTCGATTTTTGGCCCACTTTGCCCCACCTTACTTTATTAGTTTTGAAAAAAGTGCGGTAATGAAACAAGCTTCCATCATACGTTGTGGCTGCTGAAAGTAAAACAAAATATGCTTCTCTTCCCTCAGACACTTCTATCAGTGGTATCTAAAGTTGCGAATTGCTGTTTTTGGTCTCATTAAAATACTCAAATCATTGCAGCGGTGTGTCAATTTTTCGCGTGTCTCATTATGTTGTGCAACTTCCGCTCCCCGTGGTTCTGTCTTGAACCAATAGTTTTTCAAATCAAATTTAAAAAATTGAGATGAAACCATTATCGCAATCAACCATTGGGTCGCTGTCATTTAGTCAGAAACAAGTGCGTGCCCCAAGTATTCGTATGTCGTAACCTCAACCACCTCAACGTTGTCGGAACATATCAAGCTCTAAGTTAAAAGCGAAAGTTTGTTATTGTTTAAGAGTGAGAACGAACGCTCAGTACTTTTAAACAGGGGGGATCGTTCAATACGTATCGCACCAAGGTACTGCAACAAATAAAATTTTGACCGTCAGGATACGTTCTTAAGAAGGCGTGGAGCCTTGCCTGTTCAAAGAACGTCTTTTACGGGGTATCCTTCTGAAAAGCGTAAGCACACAATACTCAGAATGTGCTTTGTATAACGTGCAGCCTTAAGGCGAGGACGATATTCTAAGGTCTGCCGTACACCATTCCTGGCATACTCTTTACGTTGAACTTCAGGGAAATATTAAGCAATAATAGTAAATATTAGCTTAAAACGCTGAACGTGCGAACGGTTCAGATGCAGTGCGTTTTCCATCACCTAATTGAAACTTGGAAAGCAGAGTTGTCGCGCGGTTTTAGTTATTTCCAGACCTCTCAGAACTGACGAGCTTTTTTCACAGCGTTGTGAAAAAAGGCACCAGGATCATGGCATGAACTGAAGCCACTGGACGCCTTCGGTCGACTTGCTCAATATGTTTGGGGGCTTGCAGAATCAAAACCAAAGCTAAACGGTTTAACATATAAGTCTAAAATTTTCGTTATTTATTACACCGTGAAATATTAGCAAAATAATGCGACGGCGACAAATAACAGGGTCAAGCTGCCCTGAATCAAAATGTTGCCTGTTTATTATAAGCGCATTGAGTCGCGCTCTCTGTGGCACCAGCTTAAAGCTTTACAATCTGCCGAATATTTAGCCTTTGGCGTACGAAGTCCGAGGAATATAAAATGCGATGCCGTGGCATGTCTTAAGTGGCAATACATAGAGTAAACTCGTGTATATACCAAATGAAAAAAATAACAAGGGACTATAACATACACGTTTTTACAAATTTTCATTCAGTCAAACAAAATAGGAGGTACCTTAAAGGTAAGGTTACCTGCGTAGTGATGATGCTCTTTTCATCCTACTACAGTCGGTTTCAACATTAAAAGCGCTGGAGAGGCAAACGCTGCAAAAATAACACTTCCCTCTGTGCTTCGAGTTTGTGGACTCCCATTCTTTATAACAACGGGCACTGACTGAGACTCCTCCCCTTTAGTGACGTCACAAAGAATTGCGCGGTAAAGTCAGTGACAGCTTGAAAAGCGCAGGGCGAGGCGAGATCCGAGCTTATTTGTATCGCCCCACAACCAATGAGATTGTTGCATCTTCCAATAAGGAAGTCAAAAGGCCAATCACGAAGCAAGAAGCGGAAGCATACAGTTGGCCATGCCCTGCGTTTCTTTAGCCTTCAGTGACCTTACCACTCAGTGAAGTAGAGGCGACTATTCTCTCCGGGAATACGGAAGCCGAGTTTTTTTTTTCTGCACTTACTAGGTTGACACAGGTTTTAACTTACATGTATTAACGCTGAACGCCGTCTCTTTGGGTTTCATATATTTCTCGATACAGGTCCGACGACGTGTTCGACCTGTCCCGGATATCACCTTACTGGAGCAACTTCTTCAGCGCGATAGCAACCGTTGTACTTGGAATGGCCATTAGCGCGTGCACAGGTTGGTGGGGCTCAGCGAAGCCATTTTCGTTTTTCCTTGATTTTTGCTTTGTAATTCGGCTTCAAAGTGTATATCATTTATATACCCCTTTTATTTTAGAAATAAAAAGGAATACTTTTTTTTTCAGTGGTGATTAAACAATCAGTATTTCACATTTTCGTACTTGTAACTCCACATTTCGATCATAAGGGCTGGGCGTTTGTTGCCGAAAATTGAAGCAAAAAATATAGTTTTGTTTGTGCTATACTTATAGTTATACACACCTGGGAAAACGCACTGCTTTAGTGACAGATACTATAATACTGACAGCTTAAACATTCAGACCCCGGTGTACTTCTAAAAGGAACAAACAATGTGAAGCTTGAAACTAATGATAAAAAAACAAAACTGACACCGAACCCGAATTACTTACGAGACATCTCCAAACAAATTCAGCATCAGATTTCGCGCTTTCTTGCTCCCTGAAGCGAAGGAAAGTGACAACGAAAATGGCTGAAAACGCACGTGCCGGAAGCCACAATAAGTGCTTTATTTTGCAGTTCTGTACTGTCTAAATACTTCCTGAGGTGTGGTGACATTTTTGTAGGTTATTTCCAAGATACTGAAGACGTTAAATTCGCTCTAGGATTTTCGCCCAGTACATACATTGGGCGCAGCGTGCTGAAGTTTATGTGTATACGTTGAGGACATCAAGGCCCCGGGGAATTGGCATATCTTGGAAGTCAAGCTCGGATGATTACTGTCATTATAGCTGTTTCTTTTGCTTTTATTTTATTTAGGCCTGTAGCATCCTGCCTGGTACGTTCTGCTTCTCAAAAGGAAACTAATTCTAAATTCGCATGTTTATCTGGCCCAAAATTTAACAACCGCACAAGCGGAAACACAAAACTGCAACGTAATCACTGACGTACGGGCTCACAGTCAACACTTAGAGGTGACGTCACAAAACACAGGAAGACGTGCAGTCCTACCACCGACGCGCTTTACGCCTCGGCCATGAGGTTGCAGAGGGCTTTCGGACTGACCTTCGACATCAGGCGGGTTCCCTCACATAAAGGGATCCCCGGGAACGAGACTGCCCACGAGACGGCGCGGAGCGGGCTGTGCTATGCAGCTAAAAACCGGCACTCCTCTCAGCCACCACTCCGTTTCAACCCACATCCAACGGTGACGACACCGGCAGACATAACGGCCTTGAAGAATACGACCCGAGAGAAGAAATGATAAGGGAACGGCTACGTAGGCAACAGGAGACACAAGACTCCTGGCAGCCAACGTACGATGCGATCTTAGACAACACCTTCCGGAGGCGGGAAACCGTCACCCTCAATCGAATCCGGCGGGCTGGAGAAAGACTCCTCGAATAATCTATTATAGTATCGAATTCAGCACTTTCAAAGAGAGCATTACGCCGTCCCGCCTGATCCTGGCTGCCAGCGTTTCAAAATGCCAGGAGTCATCCCCAGGCTCTCCCACAAAGTCTGGGAGTGCGAAGCTCTAGCAGCACTTTGACGGGCAGTCATCGATGTTTGCTAGTAACGGACAGACAAGGATCTATAGGGGAGTGGGCCCGCCCGACCGGGGAGGCGGAGAAGTGGGCCAGGATTCTGAGAACTCTCTTGGACTACGTGTCCCAGGGGAGTTCAGGACCTAGACTACCACTCCCTTCCGACATCCCGAGCCTGCCGCGCAGCATGTTTCCTCATCGGCTTCTCAATTGTGATCAGAGCCATCGTCACCAACGGGGAGTCCTTTCAAAGTCGCTCAGGCCCCCAGCTTCCGGCGGCGCACGAGCAGAAAACCTGAATGTTTGGATGTAAACTCGTGTAGGGATCTCAATTTTCAATACACGTCAATCCCCTCCTTCCTTTTCCGCAAACTTAGGCTTCAAAAGTAACGTTACGTGGCCTGACGTCACGGGCCTTACGGAAAAATACAGGTTCGCCGCTAAAATTAGTGGAACTATTTACGCCACGTGACCTATGCACCGAGTCAGTTTCCTCGCTAAATATGGTGGAATATTTGACGTATACCTGTGCAGCATTTCAGTTTCCCCGCAAGATTTGGCTGGAAAATTGATGTCACGTGACTCGACGTCCCGGTAACTCCAGACAAAAACAGCTTCCCCGCTATATTTAGCGGAAAAATATACGTTGCAAAACCTATGCACCAATTCAGTTTCCCCATTAAATTTAGCGGAAAATTTTGGTGACGACGTGAGCTTAAACGAAAATAATTACAGCGGGAGCTGTTGGTTTCGCGTTCCCCGCTTCTCTTAACAAACTGAGCGGAAACGAAAATAAAAAAAGCCGCCTTGGTCAAACGCATCACGCCGAAGAATCATTCCCCAATTTTTTCATCTTTATCATCCAAACTGATAAGCCCTCCCACCCTATTCGGGGCACAGAGGGTCAACTTGTGTATTCAACAAAAGATAAAAGATTAATTTGTGTTTTTTTCTTTACGTTTCTTGGGTCCTAAAAAGCCTAGTAATGTGCACAAACAAGTTCACTACAAAACAAAAAATCTAGGGCCGATAGGTTAATAAACAAGGATCGTGGCAGGTCCCGCGCGTTTTATTGTCCCTCCAAAGCCACCAGGAGCAGCGCATGAGCCGATAAGAACGCCGAAAATCTAATCACAAAGTATGGAGCGTGATAATAGCGGGCCATGTGCTACGTCTCCTTATGACGTTGGTGACTATAAAATGTATATTTGACCGTTACTCAGAACGCCGGGAAGATTCGGTCTGCCTGTCACGTAATAGTGTTTTTTCTTCTTTTTTTAAGGCGGGATTAAAAGCTACAAGAAAAATATCTGTTTTACCAGCGGTGTTTTCCTAAGTTTGTGGAGGAAGACGAAGCTAATGCCATACGAAACAAGCCCCGTAAGTTTATACGTCCAGATTTTGATCCTCATAAATTTCACCAAAGTCGAATTTCGAACTTTTTTCACTTCTCTTGGCGAAGGACACGCAGGTTAATAAGGGAGTTAATTCTGGAAGTGTACTATTTGTTTTAGAGATTATTGATGGCGATACTCGGCGTCAACTATTTCAGGGTACGTTGACGAGGCCAGCCTACCTTCCACTGTGCTGCAGGTCAACCTTGCTATGAGTATGGTGCCTAGAACGCGTCTCCGGGCTAGTGTGACTACCGCGTTCAAAAAAGTGGCCCCTCGATTTCCGCCTCGTGACGTCATAAAAGTGTCCTGCTGTTGCCGTCGCGATCCTGGCGGTGTTCCAGCAGCGATGGTGGAAGTAGCAGACGCCTGTTCCGCTGCAGGTCGCTATCTTGTGTGACAGTCCATGGAAGTTTCAGCAGCCAGAAGTTGGGACGCCGTGACAACAGCGACACACGCGTTCGCTCGTGCTTTTCGCCTCTATTTCCACGGCCAACCGCCAGGATCGTGACATCCGACAGCATGACACTCCGGCTTCTGTTACGTCATTTGTTGCCACTTCGGCAGCACATTGCATATATGGGCAGCCTAGGACGATAAACACAACATTCGAAGACGCGTTCCAGGCACCAAACTATGAGAGCAGGTTCACGTGACTTCGTCTTGATTTCGCAAGAACTCGTGCAAGTACCTTTGAAACAAATTGGGGCGTGTGTTGCTTTGTACAGCTAAGAACTTAGTCTACCTCAACGGCCGACTTGTCTCCTAGCACTAGATGAGAAATTTAGCCAGTGCAGTACAAACCGCTGGCCTGAGGTCTTTAACGTGCATCACGCAGTAGTGATACACGACCGCACGCCGGCACGTTGCTCATCCAGATCGAAATGAACAGAGGTGGGGACTGAAACCAGGATCCCTGGGTTCTGCAGCGCGAGCTATCGCTCCGCGTGCTCCGAGCTGGTGTGCGCTAGCCCACTCGGCCACCGATCCCCGAGTAGCTTTGACAACATGGGAGCACCACGGAAGCTACGGTAGCCTTGACAAAGTTGCACAAGAAAGTTGAATGCCGAGTGTAGATACCTTTGTTTCGTCGAGGACCGCGATGCGAAGTACGTCAAATCTAATCGAATGCGATGTATAGATTTTTCAATTTTGTTGTATGGGAGTATGAAGGTACCATACACCATAACGTGGCGTCTGTTACGTTTGATGTATGGAGGGAAGCAGTTCAACTTGTGCTGTCGGGCTTCCCACCTTGCGTCCAAAACGGACATTGGGTAGTACCAATAGCAGATAAGGTGGTACCGATAACAAATAATCGCCTTCAGGGCCCGTTTGCTCGAAGTGCTAACCGCAGCTAAAGTTAGCCGCAGTATCTAGGACAGGTATTTTTAAATCACGTGACTGGCTAGGTAGAGATGCGGGGAAACATGGCACGGTGAGTGAGCGCCGCTCGCTTTGGAACTAATACGTCGTTGTAGCTGCAATATCGGGCGCGTTAGTCAGCAACGAATGGTGCAGGAGGCTTTCGCTTTGCCTTACCTTACTTTAATCGAAAAGCATGAGCAATGACCTCGCCGCATTTTTTAGAGAGTCGTTCGATTCTGGCCATTCCTAGCCTAAATAACGCGAAATTCCATGCAACGTCTTTGGAGTGGTTGCCTTGATTCAATCGGCCGGGTATTGATAGCAAACATAAACAGACAGCGTCCCAATAGACCTTTTTCTAAATTTCCCAAGCACCGAGGTGCATGCTAAAGGCTGAACTCCATGGAACGAATTATGCGACGAATAACTGGCGAACGCCGCCCGACGGCACGCTCGCTTTGCGCGCGACATAGCAGCTCGCAACTGTACGTTTCGCATTCACTGCCGCTGTGCAACAAGCCGCCCTGCGCGCAATAATTCCGTCGGTTATTTGCGTGCCAGCATATTCGTCGCTTCGCATCGGAGTTCAGCCTGAAGGCTGAACTCCATGGAACGAATTATGTGACGAATAACTGGCGAACGCCGCCCGACGGCACGCTTGCTTTGCTGCGCGACGTAGCAGCCGCTGTGTTGATTCCACGCGCAGAGCAAAAGCCGCCGCGCAAAATTCGTCGGTTATTCGCCGCATATTCGTCCCATGGAGTTCAGCCTTAAAGGCTGAACTCCATGGAACGGATTATGTGACGAATAACTGGCGAACGCCGCCCTACAGCACGCTCGCTTTGCGCGCGACGTAGCAGCCACTGTGTTCATTCCACGCGCAGAGCAAAAGCCGCCGGGCAAAATTCGTCGGTTATTCGCAGCATATTCGTCCCATGGAGTTCAGCCTTTAAGAGTGTAGTTACACGCGTTGCACGTGCTGGCGTCTGCAGTAGTAATTCTTCTAAAGCAAAAAGCTTAAACAAATTTTGCATTGCACGGGCGTTCGTCAAAACCTTATTAGGATTATTTACTTCGAATCTTTTTTAAGAGGAAGGCCAGAGCGCGCGGACCGTAGAATTACACATCCAGTGTTCTTTTCGATGCTTGGGTAAATTAGAAAAAGGTATATTGGGACGCTGTCTGCTTTTGTGTTCTATCAATACCCGGCCGATTGAGTCAAGGCAATCCGCTTTCCAAAGTCGTTGCCATGCCGACAATTATCGCGTTCATTTAGGCTTAGGAATAGCCAGAATCGAAAGACTATCTAAAAAATGCGGTGAGGTCATTGCTCATGCTTTGCGATTTAAGTGAGGTAAGGCAAAGCGAAAGCCTCCTGCACCATTCGTTGCTGACTAACGCGCCCAATATTGCAGCTGCAACGACATATTAGTTTCAAAACGAGCGGCGCTCACTAACCGGGGCACCGCCATGTTTCCCCGCATCCCTACCCTGCCAGTCACGTGATTTAAAAATCCTTCCCTAGGTACTGCGGCTAACTTTAGCCGCGGTTAGCGCTTCGAGAAAACGGGCCCAGGTGGCATATTTCCACTAATAACATGGCAAAGTATATCAAAGAGGAGGAAATTAGTAAAGTTTGCCAGATTACTAGTTGTTCCTTCGCGCAGCACGAGCGTTTTATCGCTACGCGTAGTATCTCCGGTTATTTACCATAACGGCAAATAGGTTTTTGTTAAAAAAATACACGAAACAGATCCATCCTTGAGACGATAATATCTTCAACACATGAAAATGTTTCTGCTTTCTGAAGGACTCTTTCCGAAACGTCAGTGTTTTAAATTTTTATTATTACTGAAATGGTTCTTAACGTTGTAAAGGATTGATAAAAAATATTTTTAAGTGCATTCAACTCAATTGCTAACAAAATAAACTCATGACGTAATACGATGTAAAAGATCCCTAAAACCCTAAACTCGGAAGCCAAAGAAAAGCAGTGATTCGTCTGTATTTCCTCCGTCGTCAGAATAAAACTTTCCGAAGACACTTAAGACTTCTTACGTGTGCGAATGTGAAAGCATTCTTACACGGAGTGCATTCTTGCAAGCAGCGCGCCACGTCCTTCTTTCGCACACGGCGCTGATGCAGTGACATCACGCTCCCCCACTGCGCAGGCGCGGCAAACCCCGCCGGCCTCACGACGGCTTCCATGACAAAGCATCTGCGCGGCTGTGCTTTTCTTTGTGCTTTATTTCTGAGCCGCGTGCTTGATGACGTTTTTTATAACCATCTTTCGGGGACAACGCCGCCGCTTTTTCGCGTGATGGGACAAGTAAGGCTTTCGACTTAAAACAGTCGTTTTCCTTCTTCGCCCCCTTAAAGAAACTCCGACGAAACTTTTATAAACGCTGATTTGCCTCAGAACTGGGTGAACAGCTTAATACGGTAAACAAATTTTCAAAAATGCGTGTTTTTTTGGCTTATCGGTACGCAAGGAGTACGCCAATCAAAGGGCAACACAGGGAACTTGCAGGCAACCCGCCCTGACGAGGCATTCAAACGCTCGCTCTTATTAGTTAAGGTCGGGGATAAACAAAATCAGGAGTAGCGCAAGGAGCAGACGAACTAGCACGCAGTATAGAAGCATCTGAACTATTTCTGGTGACCGGTTAAGAGTTCAGGGGAAGCTCCTCCCAACTTTTTTCACTTTAGCAGAGCGCATGCTAGAGAAGAGGTCGCCTCCTTCCCAGCATTCGCTCTGCTAAAGCTGAAGAGGTGGGAGGAGCTTCCCCTGAACTCTTAAAATTTAACCGACCATAGAAACCCAAATTACGTCACACAAAACACTTTTTTTCCTTGAAGCTAATTAAGATTTTTACTTTAGTCTGATAGGCTAAGGAGCTGTCCTGGTAACACTGAATACATGACGTCAGATGTATGAGGGGGCAGTATAGGTTGTTGCAGACGGGTTACAACAAGTTTAATGGAGTGTAATAAAACTGGTTAGGCTCACACCAGCAAAAGAAATAAGAAAGCTAGAACTTTCCTGTTTTTAGACTGCCTGTGTGACTTGCAATTTGTAAAACCTGTGACGTCACATAGAACCTAGGGAGTGCGATAAAGTTTTATTATTGGTTTGGGCACGACATTTCACTTGCCGTTTCTTTCAATAGCTATTTTGAATTAAGAAATAAAATATAGCATGCCGGGAAGAGTAGAGCCTGGGTATTCCGAAAATGTGCTTAGTTTGCTAAGCTAAAAAAAGGACCTTTATAAATATGGTTTTCAGTTTGCTATACCCTTGAAATCCCCGTTAACCTACAACATTTTATGGTAATAATTAGGTTCAGAAAACTTGGGTGCAGTACTTGTATAAAATCATACTTCCGAACGTCTCTATTTTAATGCGTATTATTGCGTATTTTTTTAAATCCCAAGACGAAGAGCATAATCTGTTACACGGCATGTGTAACAGATTATGCTCTTCGTCTTGGGATTAAAAAATACGCAATTAATTTACAATACAACTATGATTATTATTTTTTTTGCTTGCAGACGTGCTGATATGGCTGACGGCAACGTTATGGAACAGCACATCATTGAAGCAAAGGCCATGCTGAGACCAGAACATGAGACTAGCATTTAGGTCTTGGTTTTTAAGTAATCTTGGTTTGTGAGTAGTTGAGAAACGGGGACACAGATTTTCTTTTTACATTGGATAAATCGTATTTGACGTTGATTGTCGGTACTTTTATCGAAACAGAACATCCTAAAGAGTTCCGTTTTAGTTAGTTTCAGTTGTCAATTAGTGCACTTAAATGTGGGAATCATTGAAGACGCCCAACTTGAATTATCGCCATCGTCCCGCCATGGAGATGCTTGACACATCCAGTGTTTAGTAATCCGCAGCCCAGTGTCCATTCTCCACAGCCAAACACCAGCGTGTTCGTTTTCTTGGAAAGTGAGAAATTCAACCGCTATACGCACAAACTTTCAAGTGAAAACCACACGCTTGAGATCATTCTTCTATAAAGCACTCTGGGACTGTGAGTACGCGTTAAATATATATATACAGGGTGTTTCACAAAAGGTGGACAAATTCAATATTTCGAAAACTACGCGACGCAACAAAAAAGTCTTGTGTCGATTTGGTCCTGGGCCAGGGGTCTATTTAGGAAAATTAATAAAGTTCGAGATAATTAGGTTGTTAATTATTTTTGCGTAATTAACTTTTTAATATTGTGTTTAAGGGTATGGTTTCGATTAAAAAATTTCTCAGCATCATCAAAAAACACTAAATCAACAAATTGCAGAACGATAGAAGGTACTCGAAGCATTTTACGGCTTTCTGAAAAATCGCACAAATTCGACGTGTTTTTAAGTTTCGGTTTGCTATCGCAGCGCATCTCGGCCCCGGCGGCACCGCGTCACGTGGAGAAATAGTGCAACCAGCCTCTGCTGCGTCGCGCGATGACAGCGCAGCAGAGTTTGGTTGCTCTATCTCTCCACGGGGCGCGGTGTCGCCGGGGCCGATATGCGCTCCGAGAGCAAACCGAAACTAAAAACACGCCGAATTTGTGCAGTTTTTCAGAAAGCCGTAAAATGCTTCGCGTACCTTCTATCGTTCTGCAATTTGTTGATTTAGTGTTTTTTGACAATGTTCAGCAATTTTCTAATTGAAACCATGCCTTTAAATACAATATTAAAAAAGTCAATTACGCGAGAAATAATTAACAACTTGATTATCTTGAACTTTATAATTTTCCTAAATAGGTCCCTGGCCCAGGACCAAAACGACACAAGTCTTTTTTGTTGCGACGCGTAGTTTTCGAAATATCGAATCTGTCCACCTTTCGTGAAACACCCTATATGTATATATATATATATATATATATATATATATATATATATATATATATATATATATATATATATAAGATTCCTTTTTTTGTATACTGTCTCTATCACGATGTGTGATAAGAGGTAGCTAAAAAAATCGGCAGAGGTAATTAAGACTGCTTGCGTGTAGGAATGCGAAAGCATTCCTACACGCAGCGCATTTCTACAAGCAGCGCTCCATGTCTTCCTTTTTCACACGGCGCGCCGGTGGTGACATCACGCCCTTCCACTGCGCAGGCGCGGCGCACCCGCCGGCTCCACGGTTTCCCTGACGATGCATCTGTGTTGCAGCGCTTCTCTTTGTGCTTTATTTCTGAGGCGCGTCCGCTTTGACCCTGTGCGCCCGGCCGGGTTCCGTGACGAAGCATCTGATATGACGCGTCGCAGCCAATGGGAATTCCGCTCGTGGGTGCCGTTTTTCTGCTACAGACGGTTAGAGACAACTCCGGCTTCGCTCCATGAAACAGTGAATGTTTTCGCATTAAAAATATTAATTCCACTTATTAAACACATTTTTCCCGCTCTTGTTAATGTACCGTACCGCTGATTTCTCAAATATTATAATAGAGCCTAGGGGTGGCAGATACGCACGTTCCACCCTCTACTTGTTTTCTGGCTCTTGTCTATCTGTCTGTGTCAGTTCAACTAGCTGTAGTATGAAGGACAGGGAATCAATGAGAACTCACTCTGTTGATCCGACATTCTTCGTAAGAGGTGACAGACTTTGATAATATTAGTCTAGGACTTATTAAAGTTGGGTTTGGTGTCATACAAAAAAATAAAGACTTATTTTACAGAAAACGCGAGATTGGTCTGCTGGTTGTTGGTAATCCATATCAACACGGGCAGGGGTGGGAATCGAACCCTGAATCCCGGAATTTTGCAGCGACAAATTCACCTCCGGGTGCATCAAGCTGCGGTGCATTAACAGATTCGGCAGCCAATCTTCTGGTGCCATAGCACGATATTTCATCGAAAGCCTAGTTGATATTTTCCGACAAAAACAAAGAGGAAAACTTAAATGGCACAAGAACGTGAAGCTCGCACGCGTTCGTGCTACGAAGGTTTTGTTTTGGGGCAGAAAGAAATGGCAACGAGGCGTAAGTTCGCCGTCTACATGTCATCGACTCTCGCAGGTACTTCAAATTCGGGTTTGCAGTTATAAAGTTCCCTACGTTGTTTTGTTTCAAACTCGAGTAAATAATTTGATCTCTAGCAATATTTTTTCTTATCAGGGATGCTATGTTTTCAAACCACTATGCCCTGTAGAGGCGGAACCAGAACGTTGCGCTCATGGCAGGAGTAGAGGAGAAAGAAACATATGTCCACCTTTGTTTTAGTGACGCAGTGTAGCCAGCCATGAAGGGCTCATGGAACACTAAGTGGCTGGTATCTTTTCTCACTTTGCAAAAGCTTGCTTGCACAATAATCGGTGACAGGTTTAAGAACCAGGTTATAGAGACTAAAGAGGAAGTGTACGGGGCGCCGTATGCCCGATATTAAAGAGGGGCGCGAAGCGCGCTGAAAAGTTTGGGGACTGCTGACTAACCAGCTTGGCTGCAGCGCCCCTTGTTCCCACAACTTTTAATCGCGAAATTTTTATCGCGGAATTCAGGCGAATGACCCATTTAACAAGTGAAACATGCGCCATTCATGCAGTTGGCAAAAAGAAATAAAGTCATATACGCTTTTATACCAAAGGAACATGCTAGCAGTCGGACTTTCAATATTGTGGAAAACTGAGTCAAAAGATAAAAAAGCTGTGACCTTTCAATATATACGCTGCGGGCAGCGCGTATATTCTAAATGTATGTGAAAATCAGATGTCTGCTCCTTTTGAGTAACAGAACTTCAGTACATGTCGTTACATCCACCATAAAAAAGAAGTAAAAGAAATAGCCCTTTTTATTTATAACAATAGAGAAAAGGCTCGAGGTACACCTAGTCACTTATCAGTTGTGAATGCGAAAGCATGAATGTCGTTCTTGCGCGCGTCCTCGTGAAGTTGCCGCGCCTCGCTGACATCGGCCGTGCCGCCGCTCTCTCGGAGGCACGGAATCGGCTGCAGGAATCGGCTGGGGCACCAAGGTTGGGGGCACTCGGGCGGCCGTGCCGCCGCTGAAGCGCGCCAGCGATTTTTTTATTTTTTTTCTTTGCCGGCGCGTGTGTGGCGTGGGCACGCAGCGCCACGGGGTGGCGCCAATTGAAACTGACGCGCGGCAGCCTCCTTCGGCTTTATTTACTTGCCGTTTTGCGTTGCTTTTTGCGCGGCTTCAAAGCTGGGATGCCTCATATCGGAGATTCACGAATTTATCTGCCGTTTGGCGCGGCTGATGACGTCGGCTCGCTCCATGGGACAGTTAATATTTTCGCATTAAAATATCACGCAGCGCTAGCCATTCTACGCATGGCTGGCCGGCAATAACTCTCCTGCTGCACGTGCCATCAATCGTTTTAGTCGCAATAGTGTGCAGCCACTTGCTCCCACCCGTCACACTTCCCCTTCTGGCTAACATAACCAAATAGTTGCCCTGCCTCGACCGCGAGCTTTCTACCCTCTATGACACTTCACTCGCACGCGCAGTTAGAGCACAGAGCAAAGGAAAGACATAATGCTGGGATATAAGCACCTACTGGCTTACTAGCCTGTCACTTACAATTCGGGACTCCAATTCACTATAGGTGGCGCCACTCGTTTTCCAAAATGGCGGTTATAGTGAGGGTCGGAGATGCGTGCCACTGCTAGGCCTGTCTAGAGTGCTGCCTTCACTGAGTAACACAAACTATTTATTTATTTATTTACTACTGCCAGCTGCCATTGACTGGCCAAGGCACGGGTGGGTACATAGTAGAAAAGAGCACATTATCAAAATATCCAGTATGACATTACAATATTATTATTTTTTTTTTGCTCTTCTTTCTTTACGGACAGTCGCGGTTATTCGGACGTCGTTGTGGTCGTAGTGCCGTATTCAGAATGTTACAAAACATAATTTTTAATTTACCCTCTTGAATAAGTTTTTATACGAATATAAAAACTGGATATATCACTAATGCTTTTTTCAAATTGGGATTGCAATTTCCTATGTCATTTACAACGAAAGAAACAAAACTATCGCCGAATAACCTGTGGCCACCTGTCGTGGCATCACCGTCATCGGCTGGGAAGTTGAAACCGCATGGGTATTGACTCGGGATATTCCATAGTTCCTTTTAAAAAGCCCCTGAAAAGAAAAAAGAAGATTTTAAAACAGTCTGGTTGGGACACGCGGGTCAAAAAATGAATTTTACGCGAAAAAAAAAGTTTTCTTAGAGCAATATTGACGGCGATAAATTTATTTGAAGTTTTGCGCGCAAATTCCAGGTCATTCAGCTCGGCTTCTCATTGGTAACGATGGTCATTCAAATCAGCTTCTCATTGGCCAATAGAATGAGTGACAGCTTTGATGCTGGTTATAAAATCTTCGTGATCTTTTGAAATCGCCTTTTGAATTACATATTTTTAGGTTTAAGAAACAATCCATCGAATGAACGTCGTAATTGTTCACAAACGTTTTACAAAATCGTTACTTCCGTTCGGATAAAACAGCAAACAAAAGCTGCGCCATTTTGTTTTTCTGTCATGGTCGCCGTCTTGCAACGCGTCTCGCATCCTCAGGTGGTTTTGTAGTTTTATCGCGGTTATATGTGAAGACCTCCTGAAGAGGGCTTGTTGCTTGTGTTACTTAGTCATGGCCGATTCACGTGACAAACTGATCCGCGGACGGATTGATAACGTGACGACATGTCAGCGGTTCGTCTGTCTCCCAAGCGAATCCACGCGAGGGAGACGACGAGCAGATGACAGCGAGGACGGACCTAACCTGGTCGCCACCCCACAGTGCCGCGAAACTCCAACATCGCACCGTAGCACCGTTGTCCAAGAGAGAAATCGACGCTCGCTACCGCGATAACGAATCGTATGCCGATGTTACGTACAGATCGAAACAAAACACCGTGATAGGCTTCGCGCGAAGCGCCACTAGCTTTACTAACCCAAAGCATGAGAGTGACACGGGCATGGTCCTGCTCGAGAAGGGTTCCGCGTAGAAGCGACGAAGTTCTGGGCTCGCGAAGGGGCGTTTGGAGATGTCTTCACGCACTCCGCGCTCGTGCACAACACTCAAGTTCACCACAACCACAAAGAGGTCTTGCTCGGCGAAATCCTGATTGGACGTGCAAGAATCATCGCGGCGTGCTAGAAGAGTTTTGACGGAAGCTTCTTGACGCGGACCCGGAGTAAAGGAACCTGCGTCGCGTCAGCCAGACAAAGTTTCTGCAGTTCCTTTCACACGTGGAACGAAGAAACGCCCGACAAAATGAACCAGCGAACGCACAAATCACAACGATACGCCACTTTTGTTTTCATCGCCCAGAAACAAAAACAAGAAAACAGTGTACCG
This sequence comes from Ixodes ricinus, assembly GCA_037355805.1. NCBI lineage: Eukaryota > Metazoa > Arthropoda > Arachnida > Ixodida > Ixodidae > Ixodes > Ixodes ricinus. The sequence continues at coordinate 70,409 of JAZHYW010039581.1, read as the reverse complement.
TTGCCAGACTAAACGCTTTTCAAGTCAATCTCCCGCCAAAAATCCGCGAGTGAAAAAGGCGCTTGACGCGGTACGACGTGCGACCGGCAGACACAGGAAACAGTAATGGCTCTTGTACGGGGTGCAGCCAAGCCAGCCAAGCAGCCAAGCCGATCCACTACGAAGGGGCGGGGAGTACATCTCTCCACGCGCCCGAAATTCCGAGAGAGAGAAAAAGTGGAAAGGAGGTGACTGCCGACTAAATTGCGTCTGGCGCAGTCAATATTGCTCAAAACATTTTTTTTCGCGTAAAATTTGTTTTTTGACACGCGTGTCCCAGCCAGATTGTTTTGAAAAAAACTTTTCTTTTCTTTTCAGGGGCCCTTCAAGACTCCTTTCGTGTCTTTGTGAGATTCCAGCGTCTACAAAGAACGTCGATACGCTGCAGAGGAGGATACGCAATAAATCACCGCGAGATCAAGCATGGCTACGACGTTGTCGGTTATGCAACGTGCTGTCGGCTTCCAGAAGTGATTTCCCTTATGCAGTGTTTGGGGATTGCTTCTTCCCTTACTGTTATGTGTGCGTGTTCGTATCTGATATTTTCTTTTATGCTATAGCTTTTGTGTTGAGTTTTGCCTATTGCTCCAGAGACTTCATGATGTCTCTACAGCGATGTCGAGATAACCAATCGGCCGTTTCCTGAGGTGGTTTTGTTCAAATATATTTATGGCGGTGGCTTTACTGCATGGATTCCTCTAAGAGATGTAACCTTTTTACGCCATTGGCCCGTCGAAAGGGACGCTATCTCCTAAATGTCCCCAAAATGATTGCTGTTTGTATGACGTGCAATGAATTATTACCTAATGGCGGGAGTTCCTTGACATGTGTTGTCCGTTAGCGTCCTTATCATTTGGGAGCATGCTGCGGAATAGCTGAAGCGAGTGAGACAGACTGAAGAGTTTCATTAAACATAGCGGTATCAAGCATGTGTCGCTGTAAAACCGAGAGGGTCCTTGGGCACCCAACCGAAGGGAACACGAACTTGGGCGTATAGGGGCTACTCGCGGACATTAATAAAAAAATCTGGACAGCCTTCTCACACTCAGAGAAACCATAGACGGTATCGAACGCTCAGTGCAGCTGATGTCCGATAATTACGATGAGATCCTCAAACGTATCAACCAACAAGACAGGAATGTCAAGGACCTAAGGAAAAAAAGTGGATGCGGTAGAGGGGAACGGAAATGGGTCGATGATTCGACAGCTCTCATCCTGCTCGATTTCCAGTTACTGAGTACCTCTCCTCCCATAAGTATCTGGTCAATCACCTGCCTTAGTTTCAGTTTGCTTGCTTTGCCTAGAACTTCTATCAGTCTCATTGGTATGCCGTCTGGACTTGTCGCAGTTCCAGCTGGAACCTTTCCTTCTGCTCTTTCCCATTTCTCTGTGTTCATATCCTCTTTTTTAGTAGGATCCACCTTTTGTGTTGTCTAGATGCTACCATTTCCTACGGACTGATCTGTTTCTAACTCCGAAAATGCTGCTTCGATAGTATATCTAATGTATTTTCTTGTCTCTTCCCCCTCTACCTTTGTCCCTTCCTGTGTGTGGTTAATGTCTGCTGATATCCCTCAGTCTCTTTTTACCGTGCACTGATGTGTTCCCAGAACCTTTTTGCCGCAATCCTATCCTTCTGGTTTATCTCTATCATCTACTGGATACCTGCCCTCCCAATTTTGATCTGTATTAATGCTGATGCCTCCCGCTTTCTTTCCTGAAAGTCCTCCCATTCTGATGCTACTTCAGCTGGTGTGGCCCCCTTTTTCTTTTCCCATCTGTGTTCTCTTGATGCCGCTTTGTGTCTCGATATTTCTGCCTTAACCTTCTTTATCCCTCCAGTTTTTTAAAGGGGCCATAAAACGAATTTTGGGCTGGGATAAAAGATTTTAATTTGGGACTTTACTAATCGCATATTGTTTAGTTGGCCACAAGAAAGAGGGTAGAAAGTCAAAAGCCAGCTTTTCGGTACGAACATTTGAAAATATAGCGGACTATTTCGTACCTTCTTTCCATCGGAAGCTCCCCGCCTTTTCACTATGATACATCCGCGGTTCCTAAAGCGCGTCAGCGGTGCCAAACTGACGTCAGCCGAGCCCAGCTCACGCATTGGACACGAGAAGCGCGTCACTCGGACGTAGGCGCTCGTCAACAATCAATCCGTCGACGAATATTTGGATTCGCGTTCGTGGCCAATGAGTGCCCTGACGGAACTTATCGTCACTGGCGAATGACAAGTTCTATGGTGTGCATAAAAAGCACGGTGGAAGCTAGGAGTCATCGCACCGGTGCCGAAGAATGTCAGGACCACGTGATTTCACAATTCGCATTTGAGTTGAGGATTAAAGCTAAGGAGGAAGAAGTAGGAAAATCGTTTCATGACCCCTTTAAGCTTGTGTTTTCGTTTTCTTCCTTCTTGTTCGATTCGATATTTCTCTAACATTCTTTTGAAAACACTAAGTCTTCATATGTCTATTCTCTTTCCGGTTGCTTGGATACTATGTTCTCGATTCGCTTAGATGGCTCATGTACTTGTTTATCATTTAAGTTATTTCTACCCTCTTGTTTTTAGTTTTGCCTTTCTGGTTTTACTGTGCCAAATCTGATCTTGACCCTCTTAGAGGGAACTCCGCCGATTTTTCGGTAGGCTTCGATTTGGCTGGAAATTTGCAGACCGCATCAAAAACCCTTTCTCAACTGATAACCAAATTATTGTATAAAAATAAAATTGTTTCCGTGAAGTTATTGAATTTTCAAATTACGCCGGCCGCGATGATTCCAGGAGGCGACTCTCTACTGGCAACAATGCAAAATCCCTACTTTTCCCTACCCGCGTACGTCACGGGTGGGCAGGCGGACGAGCGACTCGGGCAGCCGCGAAGTGGCTTTCCGGGCGCCAGCGATCGAGATTATTTTTTCGCGGCTTCAAGGTTGAAAGTTCCTTTGCAATATGGGTAGCAATTTCTGCTCCGCGATAGAGTGTAGAAACAGTGCCGGGAAAAAGCTTCTTTTTTACCCTTGTTTTCATGGGTGAGAAAAAAAAAAAGCGTTCCCCGGAAGCAATGGAGGCCGGCCACGTCAGGGTGCTTTTGCGCGAGCTGTGTGCCGAGAGAACTAGTGTCACGTGAAACATTTTCACTTATGCTCGGAATACTTTATAGCCGCGTGCTGCGAGTTGAGTATCCTTCAGCAGCTGGAACAGTTTCAAGAGCGGCAAGCGCAAACTCAAGCCGGCTGTGACCACCACGAAATCCGTCCAAAGAAGAGCGCTAATAATATCGAGAAAAATAGTACACAATATAGCACTATAGTCGACATTTTGGACAGTCATATTTGTGATTCACAATGGGTTCAATGATTTTTTGATTTTTATTTTTTATAAACACTATGTTTGTTTCAGACGTTGAATCTAGCTCGGGCTACTCTCGGAGTTCCACTCACGCGGCCGATTATGTTGAAGACGAGAAGTGAAACGTCTAAACAAAGTTCAAGTCTGAATTTGGACATGACTTTCGACATATTGCTATTCCTGTCTGCTATTGCAGAGGTTTATGAAGCAGGTGTCGAGCTCCATTAATATACGATAGAGCCTTTGCCTGGTTTGTCAAATGGTGGGCGTGCAATATTCTCTGCAGAAGAAGTGATGATCTATTGCGGAAAAAATTTTATATAGGGCTGAAAAGTGTTTTTTAAAACCATGAAAATATTAATGTCGTTGAGGGGAGGCATGCAAATTTACAGCCGATGGAAACTGTGCTAAATCAAAACTTAATTAAAAACGCTATCCTATTAGGAATGACTCTATCTATGTTCACTCGTGAATGAGCGTTCAAACGGTGCGTAGTTATGCGCGTTCGTCAAGTGATCGGCACATTCTAGATACGCCAGCCCACTCTTAAGGCGATTCTAAATTTGTTGACGCTTTACAGCCCTACGCACGATCTCGCAGCCCAGCACGTGCGTTTGTTCACTTGGACGGCGAGCAAAGCACGCGCCATACGCACAAACACTCGAAATGGTACCGACCAGACTTTCTGGCGTCTCAGCTAGTCTGCAACCAACGGTACTTAAACGGTTGTTTATATCTTTACCATAGGACGCGCTTTACAGCGCTGTCACAGCTACTGGTGCGCGCGCGTTCCATGCACGAGGGCTCGATTCCGCTCTCGTGAGAGTGAGCACGGCAGTACATCACCGTCTCTCGAGCGCGGCAGAGGGTGAGCATAACGGCCGTGCTAAGCCTCACGAGAGCGGAATGGCCTTCGTGCATGCGAACGCAGCGCATGGTAACGATATAAACAGTGTCTGGAGTGCATTAATGACTGCCTTCATATGCTCTGTGGTTAGCGTGTCTGCCTGCTGATCGAAGGGTCAACGGTTCGAACCCAGCCGGCGCCGGTCTTTTTTATTTATTTGTCGACCCGACGGCGTTAAGACGTTAGATAGCCAGATGATAGATAGATACGATAGATACATCAGGCGGAAAGTGCGTGAAGTATCCAAAGAATGCTATTCGCATTAAAAATATCTTATATAGAATTACCCCTTCCCATGTGCTCTCGTGGATGGGTGTTCGAACGCGTTGCATTCTACTCCAAAAGTAAAAAAAAAAAAATACGGGTACACATTTTCTTTAGTAACTTTTGTTAACTTAATTATTTTGAATTAAACGTTTTTATGTATTTCTGTACCTTACGCACTATTGTACCTTCAAGCAAGATATTCTTTATTTGACGATGAACAGTGTATTTGTGCATTTTATACGCATTCCATTGCACTCTTGATGTTTGGGTTGCGGAGCTCTTTTAATTGTCATTTTAACACTATCTTCATGACCAGTAACCTGCCATCTGATCTACATGAATGCAGTTAATTCCATTCTATACATTTCATTATTTATGAGAATCACAGTGTACATGTGTTAGGTCCCAGCCCAGCACACACATGTTCGTCGCTTTGGAAGGCGAGCAAAGTACGCGCCACACGCACGAACGCTGAAAATGGCATCGACCAGAAGCGCTTTTCAGAAATAGTCTATAGATCTTTTGCTAAATTACTTAAGCACCAGGGAGCATACTCATGCTATAAGAGTGGTTACACGTGCTGGCGCCTGCAACAGTAACTTTTCTAAAGAAAATCTGAAACAAAATGGCACGTTCCTTCAGGTTATACGAGCGTGTGGGGCACCTGTACCCACATTCCGAGCATTTTCCGTGGTGCTTTGGCAATTTGTAAAAAAATGTATTGCGCGACTCTTCGACCTTTCTTCGCCAGCCATCTTTTAATAAAAAGAGAACGGATTTACTAGCGATATCACGAAACTAGCGAGCCGCGGCTTGAGCGTACCGAGTTGCAAAAACGGTTTTAACAAAATTCCCATTGCTGCCAATTTTTTTTTCTTTCTTATAGTTCAGCACGTAGGCCAAGGTCATACTTTGTGCGAATAAAGATTATTATCAACTTCAAATAGCACGAACGCCCAGGTTTTCCCGCTGTTAGATGCGAGAAAGGCGGGCGCGAGCGTACTCGATGGCCGGCCGCGCGCCTCGCTGCCCACCCGTGACGTCACGCTTGGGTGGCGGGGAAAACTGGGGAAAACCTAGGGAGAACGAAGTTTCGGCTTCGGCAGCAAATAAAATATCACTTTTTTAATTAACTAGAGTGAATCTGGGAGAACGAGATAGCATTTCGGAATCAGGAAGCCATCCGCATTCAGATGATGCCTTTGGATTAGGTAGCTCGAAAAATCGGCGGAGTTCCCCTTAAAGCGGCCCTGCAATCATATTTAAGCGTCTACCTTTTTTGCGGTTTCCACGTCTCTTGGGGTTCGGGCAAGCCAGCGGGCACGGAGAGAGTAACTAAATATCAGTGCGTCATATTTTAACCGGACGACGCGGAAACCTCCTCCACCGACGAGGGCGACCCGCGGTACCGAAAGCGCGCAAAATGTGACGTCTTTGGTCCTGGGCTTACTACTGGTCAGAACCGCTAAAAGATTCTTTTTAGTCGAAATACAAAATATAAGTGGCGCGAACCGTTTCAATTATTTATAAAAGTAGTTTTTGTTCAGTATTTTAGATCAGAAAAGAAACGAATGCAGTTTATAAAGTACGGAAACAAGAAATGACCCGTCGACATACCCGCCACCAAGCGGTGGAAAAGGCGGCGCATACTAGAAAGGAGTAGTGGGATCAGGCGCCGACACGGAAAGGTTCCGGATGTACGCGGCGGCGCTGCGGTCGTATGGAGAGGAGGATCCGACCGGCTCCGAGCGTTCCGAAGGCCTTCGGCGAGAAGCTTTGTCTTGCGGTTTGGCTGTTTCGCGGTATGGCAGCGCGAAGTGGCTCCCATTCTGAACTGATCTTTACCCCGTGTTTGCTGTCGTTTGTGGCCAATGAAGTGTCATGCCGAATTAGTGTTTAATCGCGCAGCAAATGCAATGAGAGCCGCTCTGGCTGCCCGCTGCATGCAGCCTATCCAGAACACGCTTTAGTGGCGCCCTCTCGCGCCGTCGACACGGAGTGCGGCAGGCGTGAGCGCTCGATGAGCTCACTATCCCTCCTCTAGTTCACGGCCACTCAAGCAACCAAGGACGTCATGAGGGAGGTTATTTTTTGCTTGTTTTTGTAATTTTAATTTGCCTATAACTTTTAAAATAAAGCGAATTTTGAGAAAAGAAAAGTTTCACTAAGTTACTACGCTCAGTGCGCTCAGGTTCGGTGCAAATTAAAAACCAGTAAAAAAGTCCTTGCAGGGCCCCTTTAAGGTCGCTCAACAGACTTTTGTCCCTTCCTCATCTATTTCCATGCATCCTAATTTGTTGTATAGCTTCCGCGACATTAAACGAGTAGTGAATAGTCGAGTTCGAGTTATTTTTTCCCACGTTATTTTTCTATCACATTTCACCAGAGCGTTAACCAATATCAGATCATGATGGCGTTGCGTTGCGGCGATGCTCGTTGGTTCCGAGTTCCGACCAAGCTCATTTGACGCAACGTGAATGTGCTTGTTTTAGTCTACTGAAATTTAAACTTTCAGATAGAGAAAGCTGTTTTAACATTTATGTAAATATTTGTAATGAACCATGCTGTAGTGCATTGTTTACTGAACTGAAGCTTGGCTTCGTTTCATTTTAACATGGCGGCGACCACCATTGTCCCAAGTACCGGCTGTGCTCGGCCTACTCGTGGGTTGGTTGTCCTGTTATCCACCTCCTGCGATCCGCTTCAGCCACAAGCATGCTGTCTAGATATTGTGTGCCCGCCTGAAAGAATCTCCAGTCTTCTTGGAAGCAAGGACCCCACTACGGTTGCTCGAACGTCGTCGGCACCCAGGAACCGAGTCAGCCAGCCTCACGTCGTTTTGCTTGGCTCCTCCAGCTTTCCGGCGAAGGATCCCCCAGCCCTGGCCTCAGCCCTACATGACCTAGCTGGTGAAAATGACAACGCGGTGTCTTTGAAACGCGATTACTACGATCAATGGCTCTTAAAACCTCAGTAACCCCCTTCAATGATGAGCTCTTCGATGTGAATGCTCCTAACTTCACAGTGTTCAAACTCTTCGAATGGTCAATCTACAGGCGACGCTGCGAGACGCGAGCCTTCTGCGTTGTTTCAAATCGCGGTGTGATTTTCAATATGGGCACTTGGTCCCAAACAAGCTGCTGCACCTTCACTCACTCCCCGAGACGCATCCCACGTCAGTTCTAGCGGTATGTAAAACGTGGATGCAGGATTCGATTATGGCGGTCACCTTGTCCGATTAATATAGTGGAGCACGCTACTTATGGAAAGGATCATGCTAAGAACTTTAAATTTGTGCTGGTCGTGAAACCTTTCCGATTACCCTTTGGTGACGCCGTAACCTGGAGCTGGAACCTCCCACAAGCATGGCAAGATGCTGCTATGCTGTGCGTGCTGCCCGCCTTCCGTAAAAGCAGAGTCTTACGACTTGCCCTGGGAGCCACTGGTACTCATTAACACTAGGATTAATTAAAGGTGTGCATACTAGAAGCCTTCAAGTTGGGTCGCTCGGAGTGCAGTGTATACCATGGAACTATTTCCAGTGGCCCAAGTGCTCGACAGTTTGACGGGACAGTGTGCTCAGTCCAGTTGTTCTCAACGTGCTTCTTAATCGTGATAATTCCTCCCAGCAAACGACTCCACTACTGTTACGGACAACCTGATGCTGGTGCCGCTTATCAGGTGACCCCACAAACCACAAAGGTATGCAGAACAACATCGACAAGGCCTACTATAAACAACCAGCTATGCTTCTTTACATAGCATGTTGGCAGTTTTGTCCAAAACGTGCGGAACACTGGGTATTTTACTTTGCGTGTCGAGTGGAACAGGCCATAGCACACTTAGGTGCCTTTCACAGCCCTGGTCCTGCCATACCTAGAGTATCGCCGCTCCATATAGGACCCCTATGAGACTGACCTTGTAAGATAAGTTGAAAGTGTTTAGCAAAGGGGCAGCTTACGGTATTCTTCGCCAGCCAAGAGATCACCTCTGGCCCTTCATTGGCGGGCCAGAGGTGATCTCAAGTGTAGCCCTTTAGTGGGTCGTCTTATTATGCCGCCTAGAAAACTTTGTAGAAATGCAAGGTCACCAGACAGCACTCAAGGGAGTTGTTTGCAAGAATTGTGGAGGTGCCTTTCAACTGTCTCCTACAGTAGAGCAACAGCATTCCTTCTTGGTGTGTTCTTCACTGTTCTGGCAATCTCTTTATGTGCACTCACGCAGAACCCCCTAACAATCATCACAAGCTCGAAAACTTCTGTAGACATGCAACTCGTAACCTTCACTCCCAATGAGGTAGAGCAGTGCATATATATGCTTTATTGTGAAATATAAACTTTTACTTAATTTCTATTCGGCGTTTCTCCCCCCCCCCCAATTTTATTTGTTCCTTTTGCAGGGTACTGTAGGATTCTTGGTAGCCTTTTGGCCTCTTTGCTATAGGAAATTGTTTTCAGCAGGAGTAAACAATAAAAGCACTTTTAACGCTTTTATCCTCCACTATAATACGCATCGACACACAACTGCATGTTATTTTATTCAACCTAAAAAAACGGGATTTATGTCCGTTAACTAAAAAACGGACACAGAGTCCGTCAGAATTACGACAAAAGTGTTCGTAAAATTACGGAATTTGTTTACAGTGTGGCTCGAGTGTGTCGTATTCCGCTCGTAGATCTCTGGCAGCGCCCGCCCCGTGGAGCGCCTCCAACCCCGCCAAACTTGATCCACGGGATTTCAGAGATCTTGGCCGAAGTTGACAGGAGCGCGATACGTCATTTCCATATAACACGGAGGTGCGCATGCGCAGTGAAGTTGGCGAATTCACCGGACCGGGCCGGCACGTCGAGTTGGATCTGTTCGGATGCATCGGTTGTTTACGCGAGATGAAAACGGATCGAACACTTCTACCTGGCGTAGATCAGGGATACAAAGCCGGGACTGGAGCGTGGCAAATCATTCGCGCTGATATCTGTGATCGTGAGAGGAAGAACAAGAAAAACAACGACTGAAAATCCGAAGGAGGCAGACGCAAGTTTAGGCCTGTTCATTTTGCAGCCACTGATTGTTTACCCTTTTACACTACATGCCGGCGGCGTTTTCTCGTACAATAACGCAAGAACAAATTAGGCAACGACCGTGCAACTGATGGTTGGTTACCCCTTCGTGTTTATTAAAGTCTTACCAGGAATCTGCACTCCACCAATGACGATGCTGTTCGTGCCCCGCCGCTTCGAGGCGGCCGAAAGGTATGTGACGGTGGAGAACGCGTACGTCTTCCTCGTTATTTATAACACGGGCGCTGTGATACGGATATTTTCGCCCTGCCCGTGTCGCGTGTTATTTCTGCAGTTAAACAGTGACACTGTTGACTGGTGGTCGGAGAGCTCAGTCGGCTGAAGCGTTGGTCGGCTTGTCAAGTTCGAGCAGCGGCCATTTTGAACGGCCGACCGTCTCGGGCGTTGGTCTTGGGCGGGTCGCTCCCAAAATGCGAGCTCATCTTCCGCTCGTCAATTTGGAGCGGGTCCCACGGAGCAGAATCTTGCCTCCCTCGTGGATTTTAAAAAGCGCTTCGAATCTACCAGTGGAATTCACCATTAGACATTTTAATAGTAGCTGTCGTCAAGCCCACGACAACGAACGCGTCCTTCTTGTGCATGAGCACAGATGTTTTAGAGCGCACTCTTAGGCGCCCGTTTCCGGCTTGAGCGGCGTCGCCGTCGCCGTCGCCGTCGGCGTAACCGCGCGTTGCATGATGGGAAATGTCCCATAATGCATCGCGCGAAGGCCACGTGACCAGGGTCATGTGACCTCGGGAGGGTCACGTGACCCCCGCATGGTCACGTGACCCTGGTCAGGTGACCCCCTGAGTCGTGACCCCCTGAGGTCACGTGAGCCCCCTGCGGTCACGTTAGCCCCTGAGGTCACGTGCCCCCCCCTGAGGTCACGTGACCCCCTCCCCTCGCATGACCTTTGGCCATGCAGAGGAACTGGGAGGAGGGTATACCCTCCCCTCAGTACGCTTCCTCCTCCTCCTCAAGAGCTGCGCTCTAATTCGGCGTTACAGGGAGTTGTAAACGGCTTTCATTTTTGTCAGTGAGATTGTCGCAGTTACACGAACAAATATTGTTTTAGAAAAAATCAACCGGCATGGCAATCTCTGTAAATTTCGCTCGCTGGACTAAGGAAACAAGCTGCGAGCAGTCACCTCGGTTGAACAGATTCAGGTAACTGCTCACATCCCAAAGGAATATTCCAGAAGCTACAGGAGTGTAAAATATGGTCTACTGTAATACGCCAACAACGATCTACTTTGAGTAAATTAAAGATATTGGAGTCGTGTCAGTTCAGCGCTAAATGACCTACTGCAGTCAGAATGAAGGGATCTTGGGATAATGCGCTCCAACAACAGGAGTTCTCGCATTTCAAACGGACTGAGCCATGCCTTATCACGTACATTGGATCCAAAAGACCTATTGTTGAAGAATACTTTGGTCACGCAGTATAATGCTTCAACTGCCCACGATACCAACAGATGGTCAAAAACTGCAGAGGTGAATATCGCTGCAAGGTATGTGCAGGATCACATAATCACAAAGAATGTAGATCCAGAAAAAACATAAAGGTTCCAACTTCAGTGGCAAACACTCATTCACATTTCTGGCTCTCAGAAAAGAGGGTCACCACCACTGCTAAAACACTATCAACAACGGAAGGCATCCAAGGCGGCTTGCTTCGACACCAAATCCAACCATTTTTCGTCGCCCTACGCAACCATTTCATTCGCATGAAACGGCTAAAAAAACATGCGCTGAGACTTTGAAACGTCCTCGAAAGGTTCAAAAAGGAAGCGGAACTACTGGACGAGAAGCTTTCCCTACTTTAAAGGAACGTACTAGGAGATCGGCAATGCGGACACTTGTGCCAGCCCACGTAGCACTCGAAATATCCGAGCACTTCTCACAGATGCGCCATTGTCGAATCATTCACAGCACACACGACAACAAATATATCTAGCACGGTTACTCCTACGTATGTTACTTCTTGCGTTAAAGGTGGTGAAAAATATCTTCCAGAAGTTTGCGCTCGGCCAACTATAGAGTGATTAATAACTCCCTTAAGCTATCGCCACTACCGCAGATAGCGTACTCAGCGCAATAGACGACCATTATAAGAAGACCTCCATCATACAAAGGAAATCAAAAGGTTGGCAAATTCGACTTTGCGACTTCAGTCAGCAGGTTGTTAAATATAGCTTAAGTATTATTTTGACTTGTATATTAAATTTGCCAAAAGACATTCCATTGTCGCGGTATGGAAAACGTTACTCAGCATTCACTAATAGATCAAGCGGTTTGACAGTTTTGATTTGAAGGAACATATTATAAACTGCGCGCCTCTTTCTAGCACGCGGCGAAGAAATACATTTATGGAACAATTTCACAACGCAGAATGAAGTTCATAATAATCGTAAAATGTGTAGCACCAAAGTCTATACCCAACAAGTAGTATTTGCAATGTATTCTAAATACAATACCATTGCCCTGCATTCTTGCGGATATTTTTAATGTCCATCACTCCGTACGGGTAAGTATTAGAACAAGCTCTCGAGGAAGAAGCTTGGCGGAGATTACCGACCATTTTCACTTATTTACCCTCAACGACAAACCCCACCTTATTTTTGGGAACGGAGGGCAACAGTTGCTTTGGCTTGACATTCATATCGACAGCGCTAACATCGCAAGCCATATAGTATACAGCTATTAGGGATTTTCGTAGATGGTTTTCGCCATCCTGCATCGCTCTCCGCAACCCGCTATGATACCCGGAAGTCTACAGTCAAGGCCATCGGCGCGCAGGCTCAGTAGCGGCCACTTCGTTGCGGAGGTTTTAGCGGAGGGGAAACGCGGTATACAAAAACTCGCTCTTAAAAATGAAGGGAGTGATCACGTAAAAACGTACACTACAATTAATGGGTTTACCGACGTACGGAAATCATCGCACTTTCTACGACGAAGCAACTGACATGCGTTCAAAAAAGCGGCAACAAATGAACGCAAGAAAGTCATTCAACCCTCTCACTTCAAAAAATGTCATGTATCCTGCTAAAAAAAGAAACACGTAAATTATTGTTCTATCTACCCCCCTCCCCCCACCCCCTCTCCAAAAAAAAAAAAAGAACTAGCGACGCAGATAATGAGCGCCTCCGCGCCCCACATCGTAAGGAGAGCGCAAAATTTAATTTGGTGTAATTTTAAGAGGCTCGCTCAATATTGCTGGAGGATCGACGATGGGTAAAATTTAGATCCCAGAAAACCATTATGGGAAATTTGGCAGACCTCGCGAGGTATCAAGTTCTTTCCAACGCAACTCCGGCCATTTCACTCCCTGACGTAGTCAAGAAACCGTTTAGAGGAAGAAGTGGCCGACCAGTTGTGCATTTTATGGACAACATACGGGGCCCAATCCGACCAGTCCTCATCGCGCATCGCAGTCATGGCGTAATTGTGTCATAGACGACCTTTTTACAATGGGTAAACTGAATGCTGCACTGTCTACTGTGAGACCTCACAATTCACCACGAACTGCATTTGTGCGCGTTCTTTTTTCTTTTTTTTGTTTTGCTTTTCTTGTTTGCGAAATAATTGCTGAAATAAGCCCCAAGAAAGGTTTGCAATTTGCAGAGCATAGTTAATAATGCGCGGCTTCGTTAGAGGAATGCTGCCCGTCTCTGATGGCGAAGGCAAGTAAAAATAAACTTCCACCTGTGAGTGCCGGTTAAAAACGAGCGGGTTGAGTGTTTTAATTCCAAGTATACTTAATACAGCGGTTCGCTGATTCCATGAATTTCGAAATAAGGAGAAGCGAATGTACCTAATATTGCTCATATCCGTCTCGCCAACATATTGCCTTAAACCATCGAGAACATTTTCACGCCGATGACATTGGCATATGTGTCTCTGGATCTACACGAGTTAATAAAAATCAACAGTTTACTCTTCCCTAAACAAAATTGCAAAATGCTTTCATACCCGTGGCCTAAAACTTTTCACTCCAGAAAACACCGGCACTTCCGTTCTCTCGCTGTGAAATAAAAAGGCCCTCATGAGAGACCCAAACAAATAATACCATACGTCAAATGCCATAGATTTCTTGGAGTAATATTTGACAGAGATCTGACCTTGTCACATTATTTTTCTTACTTCTGTTAAACTCTCAATAGCTTCGGTATTCTTGCGCGCTTTTTTGTTGGAACCACGGAGAATGCGACAGTGTACGAGGTTTCTAGTACAGATCTACATCACCATGTTTGTTGGGTTGAGGCAGTATAAATTTCCCAGTCTACATGGCACGTGCCAAATCTAGATCAAAGCTCTAAGAACAATTTATGCACGTAGCCTCTTTAGCTGTTTAGGACTTCCAGGTTTAGCCCCGAGTCTGGGTACATTTGCCGAAACATGCGCTACGACTATAAAATTTCTGCTTATGCAGGAAACATTGCTGGCATATCTCAGATATGTAACGAAACATAGTTATCCCTTACATGCTAATCTTACCCCCATTCGCGCTTACTCAAAATATTATAAGTCATTGTTAAAAGTGAAGCAATACTTCCCCGATGATATATGCTGGTCTGACCTGGGAACGATACCTGCTGGGACATCCCTGTCCCCCTTGTAGCACTTAAAATGCAGGGCATCAAGAAAATTTAAATACAAAATTACTGTACATAACTCGCCTTTTAAACAGCTGCTTATATTTATGCATCGGAAACTCAGGTGTATACAGATAGATCTTGTGTCAAATATAGTTCCACAGCAAGCAATCTGATTCCATCTTTCAACACAACAAGAAACTTCAAGGTAATTCACAAGAGGTCCTCAACAGCAGGTGAACTAGTAGGGCGTTAAAAAGCTCTTAAATTTATTTTCGAAAACAAAACTCAGGCATGAACATTTTTCACATTTTAAACCAGCCTTTCAAGGCATCCCTATATCCGTACGACGAAATGGAAATGAGCAAATTGATATCAAACTGCTATGCCATCTTGAAAGAATTGTTAATAGAGCACATTCTTTTGACTTTGAAAGGGTTCATGGACACTGCAAGGTGTCTGAAAATAAGGCAGATTCTGCTGCGACTACAGCCCATTACTTGTTCCTTAATATGGAAGTACCCTACACCAGAGGTGGATGTTACCCCACTCTGAATCTTCATGCCGGAAATGTAACAAAAGTGTTTTTTGGAAGAGTTATGCGAACGATTACCCACTTCTGTATCTGCTGGATCCAGACCTCACCTATTTTGTGTCACGTAACTTACCCAAGCTAACAGAAGCTGATTTACATTGATTTCTGTGCGTATAAATATTACATACGCACAAAACTTCCTTCACCGATTTGAAAAAAACGCACAATCCAAACTGTCCACGGTGTGACTGTGTGTAAACTTTATCCCACGTGTTGAGCAAACGTAGTTCTTTCGGTACAAAAAAAAAAAGAACTCATAAAGGACACTCTTGCGCATCGAGAAGACCACCCACTTACGACTTTCAAAGTTCTGGGTACTTGGGACTCCACACTTTAAGAGGAGAGAGCCACAAGCGCTCTTACAACTTTTTTCTCCAGAAACTTGCGTCTAGTTCTTTTAGTGAAATATTTTATAGTAATAAATATTTATGTTTATGTGTAAGACTTCGTTCTTTAACTCTGCTAAACGTTTATTTGCTAAGCTGAACTTCGTATTAATACGCAAAACTCGCGTTATGTGGATGAAGATTTGTGCCATGCAAAAGACATGCTCTCACTGTTAGGTTCCACACTTGAAGTATTAACGCGGGTGCTAGCTAGTTAGTAATGTCTCTTCAACTCTCTCTCCTTCTCTTTTCCGCTCCCTTTTCCTTTCCCCAGCTCAGAGTAGCCAACCGATGCAAGCCGCCTTGGTTAAAATCTTTGTTTTTTGCTCCCTCCCTTAGCTTATTCCGAGGAAAGTTCAGTGACACAAGGCGGTCCACATGTTCACCTATGTCTTGGTTCTGCGCCTCGTTTCCAACAAAATATGAGAGCTTCAGATATAGTAACAAAGATTACGAGCCAATAAAGTCCTTCTGATTGTGCTAGAGCACACCCACGAATCTGCTTAGTGGGCAGGACTTCAAGATAAGCTTCCGTTCGAGCACGTGAGCCATCGTAAAATTCTCAGTAATCGTCCCATCCAGTAGAGAGTTGAACGCCCTACCCAGGGGCCTCCGTTGTTTCATGGCCATTGTCTTTTTCGTGGAATTTTCGACGGAGACGCTTCTGCGAAGACTCCAAGGCAATGGCTACCTCAGCATCTTGATATTATTGAGTATGCTTAACGCCTATTGTAGTCCGATGAAGACCGCACTTTATGTCGATAACGCGCCATGAAACAAAAGAAAGACCGATAACCGTAAGGTTAAACTCCGCCACTATCGGTAAAGAAGCAAGCGTTGCGCGTGACAGCTCCTCACAAAATAACTTAAATTATATAGGTGATGTCAGGCAGCTATTTATAAGTACGTTTTAGGGTATTTCCTGCTCGTATAGGCCCAACATATCACGGGCGTATACCTGAAATTATAGCTAAATTTGTATCTTGGATTAGTGTACCTTTTTTGTATTGGTGGAGTAATGTGTTGAATATTCGGCATTCGATAGTTTGTAGACTAATTGAAAAAAAATGTTGTTGGCGCCAATTAATAAGATCGCTTCATTAAATGAATAGTTATGATAGAGTAAAAAAGGGTACTATGGCTTGACCAACTTCAAGGCGATAAAAATTCAGAGCGCGGCGTTGTTGACACGAAAGGTTGCAGGTTTTGACTAATTTGATTTCACTCTTAAAAGAATAATAAAAACAAATGGATAGTAAAATTTCGTGTAGGTCAGTGTACATTATACGAAATTAATTAAAATTATACGCCAAGAAGCAAGGTCCTCTTCGGGTTTTGCGCAGCGCACATGCTTTGTCTGCACAAGGAAAGAAAGAATAAAGAAGACAGCATGACTGCAGTTTTTTCCATTTTTCATTATTTCTTGTTGCTTTAATGTTAGGCTGGTTGACGTAACCCGTTTTCTCACTTTGTTTTAAAGGGGCGGTGCAACGATATTCAATTGGAGTGTTTTTCACTTTACACGAGCTTACTGGCACTAGTGGGACTCAAGGATACTCGCACGCAACGCCACTGACCAAGAAACGCCTTTGTTGCGCTTTAATTTGGAGGACAAAACCGAGTGTTTACATTCAATCTCTCCTTCGCAAAACCTGATGACGTAGCTGGGCAATAGCAGTGCCGCCCAGTGACGATATTTGAATGCGGCACATAGATTGGACCCGAGCATGGCGTGGACACTCGATTTGGGCTTGTGATAATCGATAGCTCGAGAAGCATTCGGGTAGTGTCCTGTGTCCAATCGCTGAATTGACGAGAACAGCCGAACCATAACAATGTCTGGAACTCAGCGCGTGTCCTGTGCCTTGCCAACCCCAGCGCATGGCTATGATCAACATTGGCGGCATTTAATCGGCTCCAGATCATGTGGCCGCTTGTTCTGGCTGCGAGTTGAGGGGGTGAACTCTGCTCGTTTTTCTTTATTTTTTTCTGCGACTTCGATTGCGTGTGCTGAAAAATGAACGGGTATTTCAGAGGTCATTAACGTCAGGGATCCGTTCTAAGCGTTATTTGCGCAAAATATAAAAATCGTTGCATCGCCCCTTTAAAATTCACACGAGGGAGAAATCCCGGGGATTTCTCCCCGGCACGCGCGCATCACGAGACAAAAACGCGAGGCTTTTGCACATCGCAAAGCCTGACGTTTTAGTCGCGGAGTGCGCGTGCCGGGAGAAATCCCGGGATTTCTCTCGTGTGAATACCCCTTAAGTTACGAAATGTTACGCCTACTTCCGACAAGATCGACGCTGGGTTACCATTTTAACCAAGCGACGCAAGGCTCGATGGAACGTAACGCAAGATGTTGGGTTGGTTTCAACTTTACCTAATTCAATTTAATTCAATTTTCATTTCAAGTCAAGTCATACAAAATAAAGAGCTGGCCCACAAAAGCAGCATTATGTTTGTATATGGGGACACGCGACCAAATGAAATACTTGTTGTTAACAAAAAAACGCTCCGCGGCACAAAAAAAAAAAAGAAAAGTAATACTGCGTAACAATAAAAAAGCACAAAATTAGCAAAAATAAATAAATAAAGGAGCACATTAGGGCATGAAACATAGGCACTCATAACCAAGTCTACTCATTCAACATTGAAACAAAAGTACAAAATTTTTACAACGGTCAGGCTACGATATCTACAACTCAGATGCTTGACACCAATTTTTTAGTTTTCTTTTCAATACCCTAGTGGATGTTACATTCATAAGGGAATCTGGAAGTTTGTTAAATAAAGAAGAAATGTAATAATTTCTATGTTTTTTTTCATACAGTGTGTATATTTTCGGAATGACGTACCTTTCAGTTCTTCTCAAATCTCTATTTTTATTTACGGCAGTTTTGTAGGAAATACAGAAATAATTATTTGTTATTTCTACGTATGTAAAAAAGCTTTTAAAAAAACAAAATGCCCAACTTTTTAGCTTTCTCTTGAGTTTTGAAGCCTTACAAAAGCTTTCGTTGGACCAATGGGACACGCAGAAGCGCAGCACCCGCTAATGTGTTCAGTGCTCCGCGATCAGCAGTGCTCTGTGAAATTGAGACGACGAGCGATGCGGAAAGACCTAGTCGACGCCGTCGATGGAGACCCTCGTTTTTGAGGCTCTAACTAGGTCGGAAAACCCGCGGAAACTTTTTCTTGGATGGAGGAGAATTCAAACCCACCCCTCGACTTCCATGCCGTCACCGAGTGTGCTGCAACGTTCCGGTAGAAGCTTGTGCTGTGGGCGCCCAATCAACGTTGCGACCCGATTACGCAATGTAGCCCTCAACCGACTGCACGTAGAGCTCTTGTAGCATATTGGTCCCATCGTACGAGGTACTGAAGATATTGGTACAGACATGTCACTACGGCGACTACCGTAGAGTCCTCCTTTGACGCCGCGTGCGGAACTTCGACGCAACATGCGTCGAAAACGTGCACTTTAATTTACTGGGAAAGCTGCAAGCAAAAATTGGGCGGCTACCATGCAGATTTCTTTTATACATGCACATGAAAATTATACATTCTTTCTTTCGGCGATTATTCCTACATAAAAATCGCCGTCGACCGAATGTTTCGAGTGGAAGGTTTCTAGATCATCATACTCTTCGAGTCCTACATAATAAACTAGAGGTTTAGATACATGCCTCTTTTCTAACCTATGATTGATTTACAATTTGAGACGAGATAAGAATCCGAGACGAGATAATATGAACGAAAAGAGTTTACAGGTCACGGCCGAAAACATTTGAATCGCAAACATACGCAGCGGTTCCGAGCGCATAGCGTCGTCGTCATAAAGAAGCATATCGATTAATATCTTTCTTGCCGGAAGTCACAAAAAGAACAACACCAGATATTTTTTGTGTCCATATCAATTCACTTGCGCAGAAACCCACACAGGCAAACACCACACCAGCAAGCAAATTTGGGCACACCTGGTCCCGCTCGCTTCGCCAGAAAAACCCACCTCTTAATATGGATATCTTGTTTTTTGCCGTCTTGACATTGTATGGTACAGCATTGAAGATATTATCCAGCGCATAAATGCAAAAAAAAATGGAAATATAAGTTCGAAAGATGAAATTAAGCTTCCGCGAACAGAGTTAAAAAACGGCCACCTTACCGACTTACTGCCCCTTAGACTACTAAGTGGACAATGGATTCTCACGATACTTTTCGCGGAATTACGCCGCTAGGATATCTTCGATTCTGTAAGAGGCAATGAGGTAATAATTGGCAGAAACTGGCGTCCGCATTATCCACATAAAGAGCGACGTTTAACGAAATATGTGTGCCTCAAAGTGCCCCCTCTGTCTCTCGGTCAATAGGAAGCTCAGTTAATGGGCGCCGTCGTATAAATATGGGCAAACAGCCGCTTTGCCATGGCATTGCCGGGGCAACAAGGTTGTTTGTCGCATACTTATATGGCGGCGTCCACTGAACCTGTGTTGAACAGGTGTGATTCGGAGCGCAACACTCGCGTGGCCAGCAGAAAGTCGGCGTCTTACGGGCTTTCTATACATAGGTTGCACTGACGTAATTTGGTCCTCCTTTCTGGTGGCCGAACTTCCTCGAGCGTAGCCTTTACTGTGCATATTCTACGAGCAGTACACGAGCGTCGCGAGCGAGCGGAAACGAGTGAGCACAGCTTCATTATACTTCGTTTCACTTTATCTGCGAGCGAAGCCAAAGCTAGAAGCGCGAGACCAGCGCTTTTTGCGTTTCTCCCCAGCACGCGCGCTCGAGCAAAGCCTGAAGGCACGGAGCTTTCGTGCTCGCGCTTCCAGCTTTGCGTTCGCTCGCACATAAGGTGAAACGAAGTATAACAGCAGGTTTTGGCCACCAGAAAGGAGGAAGGATATGACGTCACGTGCAACCCATGTATAGGCAACCTGCAATGCTGTTTAATTTGGCGTTATCTTGCGTCTGAAGCACGAGACCTTGGGTATGCCTTAAAGTAGCAGCTGCATTGTTCCAACGTGAGCTATTACTCTGGTGCCGTCGCTTAACCTAGTGTCTGAAGCAACAGATGCCGGATATGCCAGGAAGCCGTGGTCGTATAACATGCCAGTAGGGCGGAAGCTACGGCCCCTGCGGGTCAATCGGAACAACGCTGTGAGGCATGCGAATACGTGTCGCCTGAGCGCGCTGTTACTGCAAAAAACTGTCATGGATTTTCGTTGCGTCATGCTCCATCGTGTGTGCGTCGCGCACGTATACGTAGCGCACATCGCAGCCATCGGAACCCAATGTAGGGCGTAGCCTTCACCCTTTGCCAAGTTACACCGAGATTGAGTATAACTCTGGGCTCTTGCTCTGCTGGCGCCGCCTGGCCGTTGCCGGCTAATGGGACCAAATCAAGCAGCGTCAAAAGCGGGAGTCAGAATACCTTTTTCCTGTTTATGATTCGTTCAGCGATGATAGATCACGTGCAGAAACATTACGAACACCATGGTGTTGCGTTTTTTTATTGCTGTCTAATTGGTACCAGCAGTTCGTAGCGTTGGCCGCGTCTAGACTTAAGTGTAAACAAACTATAGACACCGCGCAGAGAACGGAGTTTAGAGCGAGTCGTCGTAGCACGGCTTTGGGTAATCGAGCATATCAGGGACCGTTCGCACGAACGCTGAGACGGACACCGGGTTCAGTAATATTTGATTAATCTGCGACATATCTTAGATGGCAGAGATGAAAATGCAATCGAGGTCAATGACTCGTCTACTCAGAACGCTTGTCGACCGTCTAAATAGGGTAGTTAATCTTTCCACGCATAGAACTGGCTGTAAACGATTTTCCTTTCGCTTGCTCAATTTCTCGCGAAATGTGGCGAAGTGTGAATCTGGGTAATATTTCGCGGCCATAAAGTTTTGCGATTTAAAGTTATCTGCTATGTACTCCTTGACATGGGCGAGGGGGGGGGGGGAGGGGTCGGGGGGATATATTAACGTTATTAAATCTAAGCAAAATTTTCAAGTCCTGGTTCTTGCGAAAATTAGCTTCTCGCAAACATTGTATCTTCTCAGTCACAGAGAATATCGCTTACAAGACGGTCATTGCCCCACCAAAAAAGACAAAGTGAGCCTTGGTTTAGAGTACAATGAACTAGACCACGTGGAACACAGACTGCAATACATACCTTTGACAAAATCGCTTTTCTGCGCGCTGCCATCTTTGTCTGATGGGCTTTGGAATGCCTTCTGAGCATGCGCTGTTTTTCTGTTGTGGGGCATATCAGACGCTGCGCATGTATTCACAGCTCAGTGACTCAGCATTTTTGCTCGGGTGGTGAGCGATACAAAGGTCTATATGTGTGCTCGATAAAGCCGAAGCACTAAAATAATGGGAGTATTTCACTTCGTTTCACCTTAGTCCAGACGGAGCCGACGAACGAGATAATGCGACCAATTAGAAAGCTTCAAACACGAACCACCGGGGTGTTCCTCATGTTTGTGAACGTTTTCTTTTATCGCTGAACCTATCAGAAACAGGGAAGGCCCACTGACCTGCATTTTTGAAGCTGCTTGATTGGTCCCATTATCTCGGAGCTACGGCTGCGTCTGGACTTAAGCTGAAACAAAGTTTAGGTGTCAGCAGCTGTAATCAATCTTCAATCACTGTTCTAATATTTATCACTCATGCATGTTGCTGTGTCTTCTTCATAAGTAGAGAGAACTGCTCATTCTGCGCTGTAAACGAGACGGTATGCATCATAAACACGTGATAAACAAAAAGCAATACATATATTTATTTATTTATTTATTTATTTATTTATTTATTTATTTATTTATTTCAGTACCCTGAAGTCCCGAGGGAATTACAGAGGGGAGGGGCAAGTAACAAAATATAATACAAAAATTAGAATAAATACAAACATTTAACACGAGAAAAAGAAGTCAGGGTGCCGGCTGACAAAAATGGCTGGTTAATGCACTTCTAAAAGAATCAAATGATGATATAGATACTAAAGATGCGGGAAGGTGGTTCCACTCCGATGACGACCTGGGAATAAAAGAGTCGAGGTAGGCGGAAGTGCTTCACTGGGGAATTCCAACTTTATACTGACGATCAAGGCGAAAGCAGGTGTGCGGGGAAGGGATAAGTTTCTCTCTTAGAGTAGGGATAGAGTAGTAAATTTTATGAAAAAGCGATAGACGAGATACTTTACGGCGCAATATGAATTGGCAACAGAGACCGTAGTCGCACTTGCGCCCCAGCGGCCTCCTGGTAACCCACAGACGAGTGCCTCAGGACATGATAAGAGACAGAGAAACGCGAGAGGCAGTGGTCTTAACGATTTTGATGTCTCGGTACTTTTCTGTAACATTCGTAGCATAACTAATAAGCGCTATTCACTAACCTCAGTTGTGGATACCTGCAATGCTCATATCATAGCATTAACTGAAACCTGGTAGCATCCAAAATTTCGCAATCACAAAATCATCAAGGCAGCACATCTTCTTTTTTATTTTATTGCTGTGCACGCACAACGCGTCAAGGAGGCGGCTTTCTTTTGGCCATTTCTAAAGAATTGCTTTCCCAGTGTATTTACATCCCCAGCAACTTGGAAATAGTATGGGCTATTATCGAAATAACTCAGCCGAAAGTTATCGTTCGTGCTTGCTATCGTCCCTCTAATTATTTTTCCACCCTCGTAAATGAGCTACACTATGTAATTAACCTAGTTTTGTCTCCTCATCCCCCATTACCTTTATTTTTACTGGCCAATTTTAATATTCCTAATAAGTCATTGGACAGCGAATGGCATTGTATGCAACCTTTTTCCACTCTAGCAAATTAATTTCTAAATCTATATTTTGTTTTTGTTTTTACGCAACTTTTAAAGCAACCGACAAGAATAGCGGACTCAGTCGCGAATACAATAGACCCTATACTAACGTCTCGCCCTGATCTCATCTCAGAGATTACTTACTTACCTGGCTTGAGTGATCATTCCCTCTGTCTTGTACTACCATATCATTCCCTTCTGTCATTTCACGTCTACCTGCAGCGCCTTACGACTAAAAGAAAAATGAAAACTATTCGCAATTACCAAAAGGCCAATTTTGAAGCTATGAATAGTGATCAATCCGTTTTTCTCGATAGATTTTTCAAGGACTTTTAAATTCGCAACGTGCAATATAACTGGGATATGTTCGTGGCCATGATCAAAGAGTTAACTAAAAAGTACATTCGTACCAGCACTATTATACCTAACAATAATGCTCCCTGGTGTAACCCCCACATCAGACGTCTATCAAACAGAAAAAAAGCGACTGTACAGATCGGCCAAATCATCCTCAGACAATTCTCGTTGGGCCGCATACAAACTGGCTTCCAATGAAAACGTGGCGGCAATTAAAACAGCCAGGCGAAAATACCATAAAAGTACCTTGTCATCCATGCTAGCAACCGACATTAAAAAATTTTGGCGCGGGATAAGCTCTATTGATGATGTTAATATCGCACTCGTTGACAGTTCAGGGAATGTCCTTCCCCCTCAACAATGTCCATTTATCTTCAATTAAATGTTTACGCATTATTTTTCTGTAACTTCCAACGTCCGACTTCTGACTACCATTTCCTACGACTATCCTGCTATGTTTCCGATAATCATCGAGTCTTTAGGTATCGAAAGCATAGTTAGATCACTTAAACTTTCCCCCGTTCCGGGTTGTGACCTAACCAGCCCCAAATTTTTAGTAAGAGATTTTATTGTTCAGTTATGCTATCAAACATTTTTCACCTGTCTATCGATAATGGTTGTCTCCCAGCTGAGTGGACGGTCAGGAAGGTGATTCCACTTCATAATTCAGGTAACAATCATTCTCCACTTAATTACCGACCAATATCACTCACCAGCATCCCATATCAAATTTTAGAACGGATACTGTCTTCGAACCTCGCCAACTTCCTTGAATCCTATTCGTTTTTCACATTGTCACAACATGGCTTTCGAAAAACCTACTGATGTGAAACACAGTTGGTATCAGTCCTTCATAAACTAAATGTCATTCTCTATCATTCCTCATCAGCCGATTGCATCTTTTTAGAATTTTCAAAATCCTTAATTACAAACTGCACCAACTTAACCTAGATCCAAAACTTCTTATCTGGCTTGAATCTTTTCCGATTAACCAGTCGCAGTTCATTGTAGCTGACAGTCATCCCTCTCAGCCGAGTGGCGTTCACTTCGGTGTGGCACAAGGCTCTGTGCTCGGACCTCTACTTTTTTTATATACATTAATGATCTACC
This sequence comes from Ixodes ricinus, assembly GCA_037355805.1. NCBI lineage: Eukaryota > Metazoa > Arthropoda > Arachnida > Ixodida > Ixodidae > Ixodes > Ixodes ricinus. The sequence goes on along the minus strand of JAZHYW010039581.1, from coordinate 45,913 downwards.
CTCTTCTGTTTCTTCCCATATTCATTTGTTTGCCGATGACTGTGTTGTATTTAGGGAAGTAACTTGGAAAAATGATATCAACACGCTCCAGTCTGATCTTAACGATATTTCTCTTTGGGGCAAAACATAGTGGATAGAATTGAACATTAACAACTATAAATTTATGCGCGTATTCGGGTAAATTTATTATCTCTATGTTATCATCTTGATAACTCGCCCCTGGACGCTATGACTAGTTATAAATATATTGGTATTCACATCACATCAAATCTCACTTGGACAGTTCATATAACATATATAATTAATAACGCTAACCACACGTTAAAATGTCTTCGACGTAATTTTACAGAAGATCCCTCACCTCTAGAATTTCTAATTTACAAAACAGTAATTCGTCCAAAACTCTAATATGCCGTTTCAGTCTGGGATCCTTGTCATGAAAATCTAATTCACTCACTCCAAATGGTCCAGAATAACTCTGTTCGCTTTATTTCGTCCAACTATAACAGAACTGCGAGCACAACCACTCTGAAATCCAGCCTTGAGTTACCGTCTTTGACATTTCGTTATAAAACTTTCGTTTTCGCCTCTGACAAGTTATTTTATCACCCCCATCTCCGCGCCGAACTCATTTTAGCCCCTCAGTACGTTTCATCTTGATTAGATTGCGTTCATAAGGTCGGTACCCCATTAAGCCGGACAAATGCTTTTTTCCAGACATTTCTTCCACGCCCATCAGAAGAGTGGAATCGCCTTCCCGTACCAACAGCTTCGATAAAAGACCTCCAACTGTTCAAGGACGCCTTAGCTAATATTGTATATAGACGCCATTTTTTTTTACTTCTAGTAACTGCTTTATTTTCCCCACCCCTCTTCAATGCCGAAGGCCCTGAAGAGAACAAGTAACAAATATAAAAAAATATACATAACTACATTTGATGTGAATGGTATTTCCACGTGACTCGTTTTATATAAATAATGCCGTGTTGGGTTTCCGACCCACCCTCCTTGTTTTCGATCAAATATAATTAAATTAAAAGAAAATATTATATATTCTTCAAAAGTCACCTCAAAATATATGAACTAATGACTTACTACATCAAAACATTAAGAATACTTGAATTTATTTTGAGTCTGCCCTTACTACGGAGGCACTTTTCTCCTACCTTTCACCTGTGAAATGTTTTCCGTGACTATTTTTTCCGGGATCCATTCTTAATTAACTATTTATTTCGGGTGATATTTTATGGGGTCCTGTTTTTGCCAGGACACTTTTGTTTCGGGCCTTATTTTCCGATACAATTTTTTTCAGCGGGCCATTCTTTTCCGATTTGCACTTGGAACTACTTTTTCGGGACGTACCACTTTTACCAAGACCATCTTTAACATGTTCACTTATTCCGTTGGGAGGTTTTCGATGACCACTCTTTCCGACGCTATATTTCCCTGTACCATTTTTTAGGAACATTTCATCCAGAAATATGTTCAGGGGACGTTTTTCAATGGTCATTTAATTGAGCGCAATTTTCCGGGGCTGCTCTACCCGGGACATATTTTGACCGGGACCATTTTTTGCGGAACCATTTTTCCAAAGCTAGTCTTTTTACTGTGATTTCTTACGTGGTACAGCATTTTTTCATGACCATTTTTTCTTGGTGCGTTTTTTTCTGGGACCATATTTTCTCTTCCATATTTCTGGATACCGTTTTTTTCAGGGTTATTTTTTCGGGACCATATTTTCTAAGGTTTTTTCAGCTGGGACTGTTTTTTTCTAATACCCTTTCTTCCAAGACCATATCTTCGGTGATATTTCCCTTGGACTATTTTTTTGAGACATTTTTACTGTAACCATTTCTTTTGGATCATTTCTACTGGAGTCATTTTTGACGGAGTCATTATTTCCGCGATAATTTTCAACATGACCATGTTATCCGGAATAATTTTTTCCAGGACCATTCATTCCGGGAATATTTCTTCTGGGGTCACATTTTCTGGTTCTATTTTCAGGGATCATTTTATACCATGACTATTTTTTTCTGTTGCCATTATTTCAGGGCCATTTTTTCCTTGATCTTTTTTTTTTCGTGGACAATATTTTACACGGCCGTTTCTTCCGGGATCATTTCTGCTGGAACTATGTCTCATGGGGCCATTTTTTTTTCGAGGTCATTATTGGCGGGATTTCTTCATCCGCGATAATTCTTTCTGGAATGATTTCTTCTAGGTCCATTTTATGCGTGAAGATTTTTTCGGGACCATTTAATCCTGGGAACATTTTATGGTGGACAATTTCTTCCGGGACAACTTTTACTGGAAACATTCATTTCTTTGCCACGTTTTTCTGCATTACGTTTTCCGGGACCATTTTTCTTCTGAACTCATTTTTTCCTACCCCCGATTAGACACCTCTTTCCTCGCGTGATGACAAGCGCGTATTAAGCAAAACGGAACGCGTTTATACTCGTATTCACCTCACGAACCATGGTCAGAAAATGTCCGGTTCATTACGGAACGTTTTTAATTTCCACTTCCATGTGTAAAACTAAGATATATGAATGTGCATAATATTTGAGCTTATTTTTTATTTTAACCAAGACGTACACGTTTGAAACGCCAAGATCATTGTGTCTTCCTTGTACAAGCAAATATTCCAAGAAATCCTTCGCACAATGCATGAATATTGCGCAAAACTTTCCTTTACCTTGATCTGACAACGAGTGTAGAGGCCCTAGATTCATGAACCCGTTTGACTCAGTAAATGAAGGGATATTAGTAAAATATCACCGTTTGCACCTCAACGTTCGTATGTGACCTGGCTCAAGGCGACGTAGCGTTTGACTACGTTCTCAGGAATTATGCAGAGATCCGGCCCCCGTTTACAAACCGTTCCAAATAGCTCATCTCGACTTGGGAAGAGTCGAGTCAAAACAGTGAGTGGACGGGTCATGCCTTCTTTGTATGTTGCGTACAAGGCCGTCATGAACCAGGGACGTCCCAGACAATCACTGTCGTGAATGGAAGGAAGTTCTGACGACTTTGATAACCACATCACCAGCATTATATACAGGAATGTTTCAAAACACCACAGAGTTTGGCGTTGTAAAGTGGCTCGACCAACCGTACGTTCAAAACAACGTTCGTCTGTTGTTTTTTTTATGAAACAAAGAAAATTTGCGTTTTTGTTCACCTTGACGATACGTAAACACGTTCCTAATTCTTCACGCGCGTTTTACTAATGCCGATTCTAGCGGAATCGACGGCACCTGGCAGCAAGAAGGGGAAGCTGTGGCGGCAGGTTCACTCGGCAGCCTCCTTGAGCGAATCGGTTGTTCACAACGCTGGGTGGTCTAAAGGCCAGGTCATATATTTACGGAGAACGGTACAGCCGTATGGACCAACAAATTTGCCACGCCTTGCGAAATTCAATTTCAAAACGAAGATGTTTGCAATTAGCCAAGCAAATGCAGTTTCGCTAAAAGATTTATGTCTATTTTTTTAAAGCTCATGTCAGAGGTCGTGAAATATTAAAAATGAAGCAAAACGGCGGCCGCGCATTTCCTATGACCCATGCCGGATGTTCGTTGTATGCGTGTACTGGCTTGTGAAATAGCTTTCAGGTGGTCATTAATTATATATTTCGTCAAAATTATTAATTGCCGGAATTATTCTGATCATTGGTAGCCTCTACCATTAATTCTTAGCGTTTTTTGCGTTCAGCAAGCCACCCAAAAGCTAACTTATAAATCAATGTGCATACGACAAACAAGCTGGTATGGGAAGTAGGAAATAGACGACATCCAATTTATCTTCCTTTTTGTTAATTCACAATCTCCGAGTTTACCGAAAAAATAAACAGCTTATAGCATCTGGTGCGGTCCATCGTAAAATGAAATGGAGTATGGAAGGTGGCATCAATTATAACCTGCTAACAAACGAGATGGAGAAGAACAGCGCAAGTTTGCAAAGTTTCCAAGACAGGGGCGAACCTTGACCAGTGTACGTAAAATCAAGGTCTCGAAAGCATCGAAGACGGCCGTCGACAGGTAGAGTGAAAGACGGCTACGAACTAGATGCGGTAATCGTTTTTGTTTAATGCGAAAGCATTAACTGTTTCATGGGGCGAACCGGCGTTATCAGCTCTTGAAGCCGCGCCAAACGGCACCTAAACTCCCCTGTCCCAATGGAGCGAAGCCTGCCGTCTGTAGCAGCGATCTGAAGGATAGGCTCCCATTGGCTGGTGCGTGTCGTAGTTTTAAGAAACGAGGTTCCCATTGGCTGCCACGCGGCGTAGTTACCAGGACCGTCACCTAAGAAGCACTCACCATGGCGGCGCAGCGGCCTGGCGCAGCGCTGGTATACAGGAAGCGGCTGGCCGCAGAGCCAGCAGAGTGCGCACGGGCAGACACCAGAGTGGCTGCACGGCCAAGCTCAGGGCGGCGCGGCCATTTCACAAGAGCGCGCGCTCGACCGCTTTAGCCGATGACATAGCCAGTCGGCAGTCAAACTATACTTCGTTTCAGCTTGGGTCCAGACGCAGCCGATGCTACAAGCGCGAGCTCCGGGCTTCCAGCGTCCCTGCCAAGCACGCGCGCTCGTGCAGTACGGGCACTGTTCAGGGCCACACGCTCGTGCTTGTAGCATCGGCTGCGTCTGGACCCAAGCTGAAACGAAGTATAGTGCTCGTCGCATGTAGTGATTACGGCTGCTGGTTTCTAGCTTTCAAGTCCAGGTTATGTATTTCTGCACCACCTCACGCCGAACAAGGTAAATACAATCAACAAAGATCCTTTGCAAACTGTGTTTCTTCAACTATAAAACATTATTAGTGGCAAGATCTTTAGTGACGCCCTACTATAACTTCTGACGCGACGTCACGCGCAATACCTATGTGTTACCTACTGCGGATGGCAAATTCAATGGTGCCTGTGAAGAAGACGGCGAAAGCTTTGAGTCAGTGCGTGCTCAACCATGACCGAGCTAAAATGCAAAGGCACGCTTCCTTACGGTCTTTACATGGGGCGGGGGAAGGGGGGGGGCGTCGTTTCTCCCTCTCCCCTCGCCAGGCGTGGTCGCTGCAACCTCACCCCTCCTACAACGCTTTAACTCGTTCTAAGGATGCACACCAATCCCACAGTGTTGGCTCTTCACTCCGGGACCAAGATTGGAGGCACTTCCAGACAATACCCGCTTTCACCTCAAGAAAAAAGCAAGTTTTGCACATTCTTCATACGCGGTGCGAAGTAGTTCTCACAAGATTTGGTTGTCAGAGGAAAAGAGCAATGTTTTTGGCGTTTGGAATGAGTACGTCTTAATAAGATAACATATATCTAATCTACAATGCACCTACGTATATCTTAATTCAATACATAAAGGCGGAAATCAGTAATGCTCCGTGAGAAGCCAGAATTTTTTGCTACGGCTCTTGAGGTGAAAACGGGTATAGTTAGATATACGGGCTTTGAGGCCGCCGGCCTGTAGTAACTTACGTGAAACACTTCATGTTCGTCGTCTTCTAAAAAAACAATTTCCCATGGACAAGCGTTCATTTACCGTACGCCAAAAGTATCTCAATTGGCGCGCTACGGTTGTTTCATATGAATACATTGGCATACAGTTTCAATCACGGTGGTCGGAAGAGTTGTTCATGGTAGTTCAGGCAGTGCTTCGAGGAGTGGCGTTGTCGCGCCCCTGCACGCCAGATGAACTCCAATTACCTTCAAGCCAGAGCAAAGGCCGTAATGAATGCCGCTGTCTAGCCCGGCCTTGGTCAGCAAGAACACCTTCACACGTGATCTTTTGACCTTACCCTTACTTCTAACGATTAACTCTGAACAAGACTTACCAGATACGTCATAATGGGTGCATAGAAGATTGTGGAAGATCGACACGGCGACGCTTTTATAGCACACGTCGACCACAATCACACATATAGTTACTAGGCTTCTATCACTATTCTATGTGCACTTTCAGCTACCATTAGTATTCCCTTGTATTCGGTGGGAACCTTTCTGGATCAGTTTTTAGTTCTACAGCCAGAGCCGAATGAATCTTACCCACTTTGAATGAATGTTTGGAACTTCACTTCGAAGGGGTTGGAACTTTCGAGTGGCCCACTTTGAACAAATCTCACAGAGCAGTTTTTAGTTCTTAGACATTGTTATTTGTAAAAAAAAAAAGATTCACTAGGTGGTGCATTTGTTCTTAAAAATATAAAGGAGCGAGCTTCCCGTATTCAAGAGTTAGAAATCAGTCACAAAGCTCATATGGACCAAAGTGCACTTATTCCTTTTATTCAAATTTGGAAAAGCCGTGTTCTGAGTCTATTTAAAGGAAAAAAAACATAAAACGCCGTTATGCCCTCAGAAAACGCTTTTAGCACTTACTTTAAAAGGGTCTGAATTTGAATTCTACTGTCTAGCTATAATTTTGAGATCAATTGTTTTGAAGAAGAATGCTACACTGGTTATTTAGGTGTATATAAATTGGGTTAAATTTCTGACCCTAGCTCTACGAGTTTCAATACCTCAGAGTATTCAAGTGGCTACAGCGTCACCGAACAAGACAAATGGGCGTCTTTTGTCCGGGAGTCAAACTTTGGGAATAACTTGTAAAGACGGCATGAGAGTTTCAGTAACTAAGCTGTTCATAGCCTATGCAGATTTCGTAGCTAGGCCTTGTAGAAAAAATCGCTTTTTCACGCAGTCAGACAAAATATTTTTGCACAAAGTTGATAGTCGAAGCTACCTTTTGCGCAAACTCAAAATATGTTTCCGTTGTCCCCCCCCCCCCCCCCCCCAGAAGAAGGGAGCCCACTATAACTTGCACATACTCTTAAATTATTAATATTTATTGTTTATGCTTATAAAAACTTCTGAACGCTTTTATAATTTTCTTTAGACCACGATATTTGAAAATGTCAATTTATTTTACATTAAAGAAAGTTTCAATAGTGCATGGTCAACGGCATACATATTCGTTCCTAATTTAATAAGTCGTAAAGCAAACGTCAGGACATTAATTTGGTTTAATTGAAGAGGCTGTACAATATGTTTTTGCTTCTGAAACCTCATCAATTGCAGTTGATAACAAAAGAGCAAAATGTGTCGGAATTTATCGAACAAAGAAAGTGCAAGATGCCAGCTGGCGACACTCATACCGGCACCGAATAATCTGCAGCACACTCGCAGACCTTACGCCGAGATTACGTCAGAGATTAGCCCTTTCATGAATCTGCTTTTGCTGATGATATCAAATCTGAGAGCAAACACCAGGGCCCAGTCTTCATAACAAGATATGTCTCGTTGTTTACATTGAAGGAATCAATGAGCTTATCCCTCTTCCCTTCTCGACCGGCTAGTCAGACTCGATTGTCTGAAATCGCCATCTCTTTGTCGCCATCCCGGTCATGGGCCGATACGAAAGCTAGAAGCAAACAAAGGGGATCCCAAAATTTCTGAGAATCCGCCACCAACTTCTAGAAAAGGGCATCAGCCGATAGTACTGGAAGCCTTGAGGGTAGCATCACACCACTACCTCCTACACGATGTCAAAGGGAGAGGGCAGGAGGCGTTGCGTCTTCGAGGAGAACGGATGGCCAGAATTGCTAAACTAATGGAGGTTACGTTTGATTAACCTCCGGGGATGGGGTAGGGGTGTGTCTCCACTGCGGCAGTTGCGGCATGTGCTTTAATAATAATTAAGGAGGAAAACACAGCTTCACTGAGTCTCGTGGAATGCATAGAGCAAATTCTAAGGCCGCCTAGAAGTGGGTGAATTTATACTTTTCCGTCACCTAATAGACTCGTGCCGTAAACTAGATACCAGCGCTTTGTCTAATGTTCATTCCTAGAAAGTAAAAGTTAATCAAGATTGCAGAATCTTTGCAATGACCCATAAAACAATTATTGGCGTCTCATCCCTCTACAGCGACGACAAAAACGTATAAAGACACCTATACACTTTTCGAACTCATCTTAAATCCGTTTTATGAACCTTTATTGCAATTAATCGTCTCTAACTGGTCACCAAAAGATCTGCAAGCATGCGGAATCTGGAGGATTAGTCGAAACAATTGAAAGCGTATTGTATTTTGTAGGAGACGCTGGTTTCCCTTCCTAGAGGACGCGTCAGCCGCGGATGTGACGGCCAGAGTCGTCCGACTTATAGCCTGAGCCAGTGGCGTCACAAGGGGGGGGGGGGGCGGACCGCCCCGGGTGCAGCGCTCAGGGGGTGTCGCGGCGCGCCATGAGAGCGGGGGGGGGGGAGTCGCGGCGGGCAACGCGGAGAGCGGGGGGGGGGGAGTCGCGGTGGGCCACGCGAGAGCGGGCGGGGGGGGGGGGAGTCGCGGCGGGCCACGCGAGAGCGGAGGGGGGGGGGGGGGGCGCCGCGGGCTACCGTCCTGGGTGCCGCTGACCATCGTGACGCCACTGGCATGAGCATTACGTATTCTCTTCAAAAGGGTTTTCAACCTTGCTGGCCTACGCCCTTTAGCACTAATCCGGGGATCTCCCGTTTCGGGAGACCCGCGTCAGATCGCGCTGGACAGATGGCGTTCCCTCCTCTGAGTGAATGGTCGTCTGCGGAAAGTCCTGGATTAAGCTCCTGCCATTGGTCCTGTTGCGGCGTGAGCTCGTCCGACCGGCGATGACTCCGCTAGCAATTTGCTCGGCTCTTAATTCGGCGAGCGCGGCGGGCCCATGTGTCCGCGGCTCGCTCGACCCATGTTCCCTAATAAACGCTGTTGTATACCGGGGTGATTGATGTTTGCATGTAGTTGGCGAACCCGGCGCGGCGACCGCTCTTGCTGGTAGCCGTCGGCCGCGCTGTGGACGAGCATCTGGTTTTCTTTGAGCACCAGCCCCAGAGGGAAAGGAACGTAATCCCCACAAGTTTGACCATGGAGAAAAGTTAGAGCACGCAGAAATAAAGCTGATAAGACTAGTTTAATAGAATTATTTTTGTTCTTATTTTCTAAGGTCCCGACGAAATAATGTATGGTGGAAAAGATAAAGGCAACGACTCCTCTACATGCCACATACAGCACAGCTTAAGGAATAAGGGGACCGAAGGAGATTGAAAGTATGCGGTGGAAATTTGTAAAGAAAGAGAAAATGAAGGGCTCGAATTATGCAGGAAAATAAAACCCTTGAATCAACATACGTTATACGGCTTCTAGGAACACTAATATAAAAAAACAAAGTCTTTGGTTTTAATTGAGCCATAAAAAGTAAAAAGGGTGTAGAAATTGCTGCTGTCGGTACGCTGATTCTCGACGAAATGCGTTAGCATGCTACCGCAGAGGTTCCCACTCAGCGAAGGGCGGAAATTCTATCCTCGCAGCTGCCCTCATACAATGTTTCCCAACTCGCGCTTTTTTCTATTTGTTTTTAATACCGTGGCAGAAATCGGTATATTGCCGGCCTGTCGCAATTTCCGAAATTTGTATCTGTGGTTGCACGATGCCGAGGAGCACATTAACCAGTAAAGCACGGGCACTAGCCTGGAAGTATTAGCGTGATTTATCTGGGTATTCTGTGCAACGTAATATGACATGGTAATTCCTTTCTCTCGTCCGTAAATAAAGTAGTTTTTATATGTTTATACAATGGGAAGATAGTCTGCCAGGTATGCTGGAATGTTACGCGCTGTAGGTCATAAATTTGGCGAGTGCAGTAAAACTTCTTACTTGAGCTCTTCACCGTGCATCACGCAATGGTGATACACAACTGCGCGCTGCTAAAGCGCAAATGCAGATCGAATCGAGCAGGAGTGGAGAAAGAGCCCAGGATTCCAGGGTATTGCAGCGCGACTGTTCACTCCACGTGCTTCTTGCGTTAGCACACTCGGCCTCCAAAGCCATTGCTTACGTGGTATTTTATGCCTTGAGAAATAGTAAGGTGCCTTAGGAAATTAGGAGTAGAAAGAATTAAATGTGTCGTGTTTTACTGGAGTGTCATTTATTTTGCAATACTTATTGTAATTCTCAAAAGCATTTCCCCTCATAAATGCCAGAAATATATGTTTTGCACCGAATGGTTTATGAGAATAGTTTTGTTTATGTATTTACGTAGCAATATTTCTAGAACCTTGTCCACTGTGACTGAAAAGCACAAGAGCAGTTGCGTTGGTACTTTTTTTTAATGTGGGTGTGCGGGAAAGTTTTGTGTTCTAAGTTCCATTGTCTATAAATAGTATGAAAGACCAACAAACTCCCGAGTGTTATGTAAGTGTAAATGTCTGTGTAATTATTTATTTATTTATTATTTTGAAAGGACCGGAGCACTTCCGCGCAAAAGAGATCCGGTTGTGATCTCTTTGTCAAACCAGATAGAGGGATGTTGTGTGGATACTTGGAAGTGCAGTTGTTCACGCAATGAAGTCGTCTCCCAGGTAGCACCCCAGAGAAAGGCCTAACTTGGCACAAGCCTGGCAACCCTAGGGTCCTAAATTGGGTATAATACGGTTTTGTCCTTAGGCGTAGTTACTCCAAGAGTACTTTTCTTTGGTGTGTCTATGTCTTTTCTCTGTGCCACCACGTACATGTCAAAGTACCACACGAACAAAAAAAGTCCGCTTATGAATTGAAGAAGAAGCTGTGAAGCCTAAATCTGGCACTTATTTGACAGTTTAGGCCAAAATATGCCACATAAAAATCGAAAAAAAACAGCTAGAAGTGAAGCCTAACTCTGAAAACTTGCTTGACGATTTAAACCCAAAAATGCCAGAAGGCAACCAAACTACCAACAATGAAGCCTAACGTTGGAGTTATTTGGCAAATTATGGCCATAATACCGTCTCTAGCTAAGGAAGGTCAAGGTTAGCTCTATCTTGGTTTCTTTGGGCTTTTTTGAATCACCAAAAGACTCTGAGAAATGCTACAGAACTGTTCTGCCTGAGGTATTTGTAAAAAAAAAATGCCGTTGTAACATTCTGCACCGTGTTCTGGGTAAAAAGGAACTGCGCCGATTTTTTGAGCTACCTAATTTAAAGGTATCATCTGAATGCAGATCACTTCCTGATTCTGAATTGCTATCTCGTCTACCCAGAGTCGCTCTAATTAATTTTAAAAAAGTCATATTTTGTTCGCTGCCCGAAACAAAAACATCGTCCTCCCAGTTTTCCCCGCCATCCGAACGTGAAGTCAACGGTGGGCCGCGATGTACGCGGCCGCCAATCGGGTATGCTCGCGCTGCCTTTCTCGCGTCTAATATCAAGAAAACGGGGGCGTTCGTGATATCTCAAGTCGGTAATAATCTAGTTGCACAAAGTATGACCTTGGTCTACGTGCTGAAATAGAAGAAAGTAAAAAAACAGAAGCAATTGGATATTTAGAAGCCCCTTTTTGCAACTCGCTACGCTCTAGCCGCTGCTCGCTAGTTTCGTGAAACCGCTATCAAATACGTTCTTATTTTTGTCAGAATCTAGCAGTTACGCTGGCCAAGAAAGGTCGAAGAGTCACACAATACATTTTTTGACGGGGCACCCAAGCACCACGAAGGATGCTTGGAATGTGCGTGCAGGTGCCCCACACGCTCGTCTTACCTAAAGAAACGTGCCATTTGTTTTATAATTTCTTTAGAAATGTTACTGTTGCAGACGCCAGCACGCGTAACTGCTTTTGTAGCGTGCATATGCTTTTTGGTGCTGAAATAATTTAGCAAAATATCTATAGACCAGTACAGAAAAGCTCTTCTCCACTCGGTGCCATTTTCAGCGTACGTGTGTGTGGCACGTACTTTGCGCGCCTTCCAAAGCGGTGACCTAACACAACACATGTAGACTGTGATGCTCGTAAACATTGAAATGTATAGAGTGGAATGACCTGACGTACTAGATAAGAATTCCTTTAGGAATTTTTAAATAGTACGTCAGGCCCGTTAGAATACTTTGACGAAGATCTCAAATGCCCCAAACACTTTTAAAGGGTGTGTCAAAATATTTCAGAAATCCTCGTGGGCCCCAGAGATGGCAAAGCTGACTTTACGTCAATTAATTTGTACATGTCTGAGTTTCTTAATGATTAATTACCTCAGTTTGCAGAGAGCGGCGCTGAATCTCATTGGATGTTGTTTAAAAATGGTTTATTATTAAGTTGAAAAGTACACACTATCAAGGGAGATCCAATGTAACACAAACTCGCCTTGATTTAACGCTAATCTCAAGTGTTTGCAAAGTATAAAAAAATACTGTTTCGCACTACTAAACGATCATCCACTGATGCACACTGGGCAGCGTGCCAAACTGGAGATCAAGAATATACAGCAGTTCTTGAGGGAAACAAAGTCGCATTTTCATAAGCCTACACTAAATATTATGTTAGAAACTAATACTAAACAATTGGGAATTGTGTTAATCCAAACTCTGTCTAACATTTTTCTTCGGTCATCTGATGGCATAGATATAGTAACTGAATGTTCGAGTGTATTAAATTATGTTTTAGTGTGCCCTTTACAACCTCTAATGTTAACCAAGTATTGGTATTGTCATTTCCTGTTTTTTGTCTACGGACCCAGTGGCAGATTTATGTGATTGATGTGGCTGGCATTATTAATAATATGAAGCATTCATCATGCGCCGAAATATAAGATTCCAGCAATTTCTTCAAAAATTGTAATATGTAGTGTTTACTACTTTTGTCAAAACTTTATATGCAGTATCTTATCCATGGCGTAATAGTAAGCGATTGGGTGGTGAGTAAGGTGGTTCCTTTACACAAATCTGGCAAAAAACAAAACCCATCTAATTGCCGATCAATTTTTTTAACAAGTGTGCTATGTAGGTTATTTTGACACGTTATTTCTTCGCAGTTGGTAAATGATCTTGTAAATTACTTGTTCACAAGTTCACAACATGGCTTTAGAAATCATTTTTGATGTCAGACAAAGCAACATATCCTTCACGCATGATCTCCATCCTTCTCTTGATAATGATTGTGACACCGATTGTTTATTTTTAGATTTCTCAAAGACCTTTGATGGAGTTTCCCACAAACTGTCTTCATAAATTACAGTCACTTAACATTGACTCCTGTATGTTAAACTGGATTCATGTCTTTTTAGCTAACCGCCTACAATTCGTACCAGCTCATAATACGAATTCTTGTACTGTTCCAGTCACCTCGGGTGGCCCACAGTGCTCTGTGCTTGGCCCGCTACCCTTTCTTATTGACGTTAATGACTTGGTGCAGAAATTATCGTCATCTATTTGCCTCTTTGCTGACGATTGCGTAATATACCGGAAAATACCAAACATATATAACACTATTCTACTTACAATCTGACCTTAATTCGAATATCACTGTGGTGTAACCAGTGGCTATAAAACTGACACTAACAAGTATAAATCTAGGAGAGTGTCACGTGCTTAATACGGTGTGTCTTACTTATCATCTCAACAGTAATCCTCTCGGTTCAGTGTCTGTTTACAAATATATAGGTGTTCGCATGACGTCCATATCTGAATACGTAATTAACATCGCTAAACGTTTGTTAGGATACTTAAAAATAAATTACTTTCTCGCTCCATCTTCTAAAACTAACCATGTACAAAACCCTAAACCGTTAAAAAATTCGAATATGCTGCTGTGTGCCACCCCACTCACTGTTCACTAATTGCTCTTATTGAATGCATTCAAAGCTGCTCAGCTCGTTTCATATGGCAAACTATCATCGCACTGTCAGCGTTTCTACCAGTAAAACTTACTTCAGATCTGTCGCTACTAATTCACGGGCGAAAAATCGGTCGTCTAGCTGTGTCTTTTTCGTACATTATTTCATCAAAATGTTACATTTCGTTCTTAAACCAATTACTCTACCTTCCTACATATCTGCTCGCATCGGTCATTGCGATGAGGCTGGTATTCCAAATTTTAGAACTTGGATATTTCAATATTCTTTTTTGCCTCAAACATAAATAGGTCTGGAACCACCTTCCCGCCTCTATTTCTCACATCAGTAATATTGTTTTGTTTAAAAATATATATTACTACAAGGCGCACATTATATTTAATATTTCACAACTCTCTGTCCTTTTTAATGTATTACCCTTGAGTGTTATATAAAAAAAATTTAATAATACAAACACTTAAATCTCTAGTGTCCCGTGTAACATAATAGGCCAGCATTCCTCAAGATTGTGCCGTTCACTCAATCTAACGTTTGAGTGCTCTTCTTTGTGAAGTTCCGTGGCCAGGCACAAGAGATTACGAACGTTCCTTCGAGCAACGAACAAAATCCTGTTTTCTTCATTTAGCCACACGTGACCTAGATTGAACTCCCAAAGCATCGCATTTGCTCTCCTTGTGACTGATCTTTCGCCCCCAAGTTCCCACAAAGAAGCTTTTCCCCTACCTTCCCTAATGCACCCTTAGTTTCTACGAGTTTGCTCCCAAGGAATCGTCAAACCAAGCCTACGTCTGGGGTATAGGTTTTCAAAACGACAGAACACACAATCTGCCGTTTTGAAAATTTTAAGTAATCCGAAAAGTAACGGTCAGATTTTCAAGCAATGAGCTATTACTTTTCCTTTGAAGTAATCAAGTAGTCTAATTTAATAATGTTTAATCAAGAATCATTGTAATTGGAATCAATTACTTTTATAGTAACTATAAAATACTGAATGAGAGTGATGCAAAATTCTTCACAGATATATATATATATCTATGACTAATCAATCGTTCATCATTATACCGTATGGCAAGTCCTTCGCCCCGGAAAAAAAGGCGTGTTTTTTGTTTTCTTTTTTACAACCCTGTCTTTATTTGCTATGGCCACGGATATTTTCTAAACATAACTAATCCCCACCTTCATCCGGGTTAGAATTTACGTCTGAAAGAGGCTAGGGGTCAAAGATTGTTGGGCTATAAAAAATGTGCATTTAGAACCACCAAGGTAATTCCTTTACGGTTCCTCCACTGTTTTCTACTTTTTCTTTTCGTTTCTGACTTTTGCGTTAAAACTGTATTTCAAAGCGATGACTTTAGGTTGCTTTAATGGGAGCCCTGTAGAGAGTTTGCTTGCTCGTGAGGGAGTTGATCGCACCGTAGAAAGATCATGAGAGAGGCGGTCAGCAAATGAGACAGGCTGTTGTTTTGACGTAATATCCCATGCGACCAATGGCGTTGAGCAGCACGGAGTTGGGAATAGGCGGGGGTGAGGGAAGTGGTAAGCGGTGTGCCCCCCGAAAATAAAATCCTTTCACAAGCTTCTTTTTATTTGACAGAGGAAGACCCTCCTTTTTCCTGCGGGGTAGTAGCTCAGAGAATCGCTCCTGTGGGGAGAAGAGAAAAGAAGAGGGATATTAAGATACAACTCTTTTTCAATTTCAATTTTAATTTTAATTTTATTCAAAACGAACACAGGAACAAGGTACCGCTTTTCTGCTGGGCAGAAGACGATACAGTAAGTCGGCTCTAAAGTCCGGACACAACCGAAGCTACGAGTTGAAGGGCCATTGCATACCTGACAGCGTCCAAAGTTCACCAACATCCCAATGTGATGCACGTCATGTTTCTGTTCGTATTCTGCAATTGCTGAACAAATCAAGTACAGGGAAGAAACAGTGACTTGCGCTTTGAACGCTTTTTGATCGGTTCCTTCAGCTCATAGTCCGGACCTAATCTGAAACGAAGAAATTGCGGTGTCCTCTTTCCCCTCCCCTCTCCGCTGCGGGAGAGGGTACAAACTGCATATTAGTAGAATAAGTGCTGGTTACGACGTTTCATTTCGCGGAATGTCTCAGCCAGATGAACTGTTTTGTAGGGTTGTTGTTTCTCGGGTACGAACAATGGCATCGTAATTTTACATAAATGCGTACCTTTAGCCTGCGGTTAAACTGCTAATGCGTCCTACAAACGACGGACTAAAGTCATTGTCGAAGGCGTCTTTCTTCCATGTCTGAAGGTGGTGTCACATTGGTCATACAAACACTGTCTGCATACCCATTTCAAGCGCACATCTGTATAAGGAAAACATGATTCAATAATACCTGATGCGTGTCTGTAGATAACTTTGTATTTCGTGTCTGCCGTGAAAACCGCGTCGCTTGTATTCTGTACGATCAGTGTGACTGCAGCTTAAAACTTGCCACATTCTCACGGATGATAAACTCGGCGCGACGTATAGTCAAACAATGAATTTGCCTGCTGGATGGCGGCACCCCCTAATCACGAGCGAGACTTCAAATATCAAACTGATTGATTGAAAGAATAAGAAAAGTAAACACAAAACAAATCACGTTCATTGCTCGCGAATGGCCGACCTTCGGGCCACTTGAGCTTTCAACGGAAAATGAAAATACTTTCGTTTTCGGGTATCTCACTTTCGGACGAAATCGTTCGTACACCTCGAGCTATTCGGCCCATTGTTCACTCACCTCGCGGTCAACAACATCGACCTGCAAAGAGAAAAAAAAAAAAGAGATTATCGCTGTTTTTGCGTCTGTGGAACGCGCACGCCTATCGAGGAAAATACGCCACCTCAAAACGTTTCCCTATAACAATAGCTTGTGGTGTGTGTGTTATTTATTTTTTTGCCACGGACCAAACTTTGTTGGCGCTTCCTCCTAAACAAATTTATCTTTTACGTTTTTTTTGTTTCTTTCTTAGATACGCGATTTCCTAATACGCCGAGAACCCGACGATTTTTCCGAGTAATATGTCGGGACAGCCGACTGTACAACTACTCCCTTTCGCTTGTTCATTCAACCGGAAGCCTTTGTGTTATGCTGTGTTCGTGGGGGTTGTCGACCTCCCCGTCTGCGTGTTGAGAGACCGTGGGCGCGTTTCGCATCTGCCGCGGAGTGAAGATATTTCAGCAACCAGTCTCCGCGTCATATTGATCTCCGAGTACGACGACATACTGTGTTCTCGACAACGGCTTTCCCCAGAATTCTTCCCAAGTGCCAGCTGCTTTGAAAATGCGTTAGAGACACAGGTTAAATGTTTCTTAAAAATGTAATCGAAATCCAGGATACAAAAAATTTCCCAGTTGAAATATTTTCAGTAATCCCTCTCACTCGATAAGGTAAAAAAGAAAAAGTTGTGTCAGCTTTGTTATATTGAGAACGCCAAAAGCTAAAATACATACGTTAGAACCCATAATTCTTGCTAGCGCCAGTTGCTTTGAAAATGGGTTAGAAACACAGGTTAAATGTTTCCCGAAAATAATATCGAAGACCAGGATACACAAACTTTCCCCGGTGAAATATTTTCAACGATCCTTCAATAGATAAGGTAAAAAGAAAGTTGTGTCAGCTTTGTTATATTGAGAACGCCAAAAGCTAAAATAGATGAGTCAGAGATCCGTACTTGCGCAGTTGCTACGCTAGGAGTTTATTGTATACATACAATAAACTCTTAGCATAGCAACTCCGCAAGTGCGGATATCTGACTTATTACATTTTTCCGGTCCATTGTTCTCAAACTACTCTGCCTCACCTATATATTGATATATATTCTTTTTTTTTTTAATTGGAGATGAAGTTGTCAAATTTCAGGAATATGCTGGTTTGCTAGATGGCAAATTATACTTATAGATGGAGTTCCTCAAATATTATAACATATTTATACAGACGACATTCCTCCTTTAAAAACGCGGACTTCACTTGTAACACGAGCAATTCTCGGATATTGGGGTTAAGAATGCAGGGAACACGAAATAGAGACCTCCGCAAAACCACGTTCGAAGACATCTAACCAATAATTTTATCTTTCACGGTGACCTTTGCAGTAAATGTGTCTTTTGAGGTCATATCCTAACGTTTACAGCTTCGGCTTGCGTAGCCCTGATGAGGTGGGTTACAAATATCAGGCCTCAAACTTTGTTTTCAGGCTTTTATGGTGAAACAGTAAATACGATTTAGGCAGCGGCGATAACACTGATAACCCGCTGTGGCGACAACTTCGACCCCATTTTTGTGCCAGAGTGCTACTTGTGGCTGAGTTGCACGACCCACAGCCGCTCGATTTCTCTACGCGAGCACAGCTATCAAGTATTTACAGCGATCAGGTACTTAAGTTAGACACTACGAGGAAGTCGACCAGATTGCCGACTTTCACGACTTGTCATACTCGCACTTGCACTTGGCGCTGGCCCATTGCGGTGGTCAGCGATCTCGTCGACCTTCTTGCCCAGTATGCAATTTAGAGCCCGAGCTTGAACGGTAGTCAAAATGCCTAAGGTACTCAGAAAGAACAAACCTATGTTATATCTTATGTAGCACAAAGTGGGCTCTGAAAGGAGGGCCGACGTGGCTTCCACTTGGGCGGGCCACGTATGTCCCACTCCCGCGTCGATTTTGCAAGTCGAGCCCAGGTGGGCCTGGGCTACCCGGGGGACCCGCAGGGTTCCTGCCTGATCAGCCCACGTGGGTTCCCCCCTGGAACCTACAGTAGGTCTACTTAGGCAGCCCATAAATGCCCTCCTCGTAACGCACATAAGGGGCTAAGGTGCGCAGCCGATATAGAGCCCCCTCGTGGGGCACACAGTGGGGCCTACAAGCCCAAGGATGTCCCCCGGAAACGTGAACACGTTACGGGTTACTTCATTTATTTCCTATGGTGTGGGGTATTGCAGTGTATCCCAACTTGAGCATGCATCACTTTTCCCCGTGTGCCCACTGGAAAGTGTATTACTAGTTTGATAAATCTTTATACATTATAAAACGTCTTGAGCAAGATCATCGAAATCGGGCGTTTCACTTGTACGAAATGGAACAAGAAACTGTGCACGTTTTTATTTCAAATTATGTTGGAAAGGTAATCGGGATAAATAGACAGCTTAACCCGGATACAGAAACCGATATTTAGAGCAGATAACGACATTCCGACATGCATGTTTGGAATTCATACAATATTATTACCACCACAGGTAAAACGGACATTTCTACATGCACACTAAGTAGAAAGTTAATAATCAAGTTTTTCAAACCAAAAATTTCTCTTTCATACTTTACATTTCAATCATCGATGACCTGGTATCAAATTAAGCCGGTCTCCTATGTTGAATTTCCAAACGTGCACTAAATGTTCTTGATATCATCGGAAAGTAACAAGTTGCACAAATAGTCATCGTTCGGCATGCCGACGCTTTGCCCCCTTGGAGCCCACATCGATAATAACCTTGCCCCCGTATAGCTGAGGTGGGACCCAGGGGCCTTTGCTTGGACAGCCCAAAGTGGGCATGCCCATCCGATGCCCGCCCTTGTGCTAATTCTGCCTCGGTATTGCCGAGGTGGTACCCACAGGGACATTGCACGAGCAGCACAAGTTGGAAATGCCCCGTAGAGCCCTCCTCAGGGCTATCTTTGCTTTCGCATAACCGAGGTGGGACCCACGAGGGTATACTGCAGGAGCTGCCCCAGCCCACCTTTCCCACGTATGGTACATATGGGCCCCCCTACACGCGTTACCTGCAGTTTGGCTTCAGCGTCAGCTGACCCCCTTGTAACGACTCGGTTCGAAGCTGATTACAGCATCTTAATATCCGTTTCAGTACTGGTCTCGTCGTCATTCACACATTTCGTTTTAACTGATGAAAATAGTAGTTTGATCAAATGATATCGGTTATTAGTTCCGGCACAACATTTTGGGATGACTTGACCTCTATACACTGTTTCATGTTAAGTCCGAACGCAGCCAACGCTGTAATCTGATAGAGCCAAGCAAACAGCGTTAAAGTGCTACGTCATGCTGTTCGTCATATTTACGTATCTGTTTAATCATTTTTAAACCAATCATATACGGGGACGGCCCAGTGACTTGAACTTTAATATGCGTACACGTGGCTGTGTGTGTTCGTGCCTTCGACTGCGGTTCGGGTATGCTCGAGCATCGAACCCCCTGACCTTGACGAAATCCTTACAGCTTCATACGAGTTATTTAAGCGAATAACGAAGTCTCTCTCGCGCTGATGCCTCAAGTGCCTGCTGTAGGCTCACACGAAGTGGCGCTTACGCCTATTTATTATTTCAGCCCATGGTGGCATACAAAGATCTTTGAAATACGAAGCATGATCATCCTGGTTATTCAACGCAAGTAAAAATAATTTCTAAATTTTGGTAAGAGATGTAAATGTACCTCCAGTAAAGTATCTTCTTCCGAGTCAAATTCACGTTAAAATAGTACTATCGCGGATAATGCGCGCGTGAGCTTCTATAGACCTTTCCATCGCTTATCACCACAGCGAAAAATGCCGAGTCACTGAGCTGTGGCGTCTCATATGTCCTGAAAAACAGCTACTGCGCACTCTTGGAACGCCTTCAACAGCCCAGGATGCAATGATGACAGCGCGCAGGAGCCGATTATCGATAAAGTCTGTAGATGACGGCATTTGAACAAGCCAGCCCTAGTCCATACTGGGGCTGGAGTACGAAGTTGTGATACCAGTCTTTACACTCTGCAACGAACACAGGTTAATAGAACCTGTGGGACTACATTCCTTCCAAAAAAGAAACAGCTGTTGTGTTGAAACTAATATTTTACGTAAACGCCTCAACTTGGAAGTTACTTAACGGAGGATACTTCTTATGTATAAACGAAAGTTTTAGGTTGAATCTTGGTGCGAAAAACGCGTATCGAATTTCAATAACAAAGAAAAAAAAAAAAAAGAAACCACATTCAGGAAACTCTATATCCCTGAGTTGTAGAAGGAACGTACGGAACGCTTTGCTCCGCGTGCTACGTGACAGGGACAAACACAAAAGTGAAGCGTGGCATGTCACCGCCTACGACATAACAAAACAAAGAAAACAAAAAACTTAATCGAAAACAATAACACCGGGTCAACGCCCCCAACATCGCCGGGCGCGCCCCCTCACATAAATCCGTGCATATCCAGAGCAGTGCACTGACGTCGCTGTCGCCGCGACAGCAGCAGGAAGAGTCATGCCGCTGCGTACAGGGACTGTGCTACACGCGCTCGGAAAAGCTTCCCCGGAACGCCTGCCGGGCACACTCGACACAAGGCGATCATTCCGACGACGGCAAGGACGCGCGGCCACGGAGAGGGCGAGAAGCGTTTCGCGTCACAGGTGCCCTCCCCGCTCCGTCCCACCCCTCCTTCCGAGAGAAAATGGCAAGAGCGCGCCAGATGAAAAGGTGTACGGGACCCTCTCCTTCTCCCCACGCGTGCGTCGTACTCGTCGAGAAGCGCGTGCTCCTACTTTCTTTCATGAGCGGCAAACGACCAGCCACCCACCTCCTTTTTTATTATTTCTGTCTTTTTTTTGTCAGATTAATGTTTCGACGCGGAAACAGGAGTGACGTTCATTGGCACCCATCCGAGTGAAATCGCCCGTCCCGAGTGTTGCGTGGTCGCAAAGTTCACCGCACCCGGCCGGCGACCCCTTATATAAGCCAATTCGACATGCCGCAAGATCGTTCATTGGGAGCGACGGCAGCCGCCCACTATAGCAGCAGCTCCTGAGAAAAGCATCCGTCACATCGTCCACCAACTCACGAGTTCCAAAGATTCACGGTCATGTCACGGACGACGAGGACCTCGGTGTTTGCCACTGCAAAGCTTCTCCTGCTCCTCTGCCTTTCCCGGCTGGAACGGTGCCGTGCCGAGCAACTGGACGTCCTGTCGCGAGTACGTGAAGCAGTCGCGTCGCCCGGCACCAACGTGAGCGCGACGTGCAGGAACCACACGGCGTTCTACTTGACTCAGCTCCGATCGGGGACACCCTGGGCGCTCCAAAGTGAGTACTGCATGCTGTTCGTAGTGCGTCGGACGGAGTGCTTCTATCGATTGGACATACACGCGCACAAGCGCGTGCGAGGCGAAAGGGAGAGTTGTTTTGCGCCTTGCTGCCGCCCCTTTGGGGGTTTCAATGACGCGGCGCCGATCTAGGTCAGGGATGTGAGTGCGCCGGCCTGCCCGGCCGCTAGGGCAGCTTTTACGTCGCTCTTCGCTGCCGCACTATCGTTGGATCGTTGGGGCGAGTCGACTTCCTCGGGAAATTCAAAATAAAAAGCCTGGACTCTGTCCGCGCAGCGCGCGTACGATCGGGTCTTTGTTTGTTGTCACGTGAGTAGTGTTGTGGTTGCGAGTGAGTCTGGTCCCGTGTATAGCTCAGCATTTGGAAAAAAAGGTTGTTCACGGCACAAATTGAAAAACTTCACTCGTGGATTTCGAGCAGTCTGAAAGAGCACCACATTCGTGAAACCGCCGTCTGACTAGTGACCCATATCTCGTGTACAACGCAAAGTACTCGATCTCACTATCTGGTTCGAGGTCATGCACATTCGTGTTGACAGCTATTTTTGCCCATTCCAAGCGTTGCACTCTCAGACCCCTTCTTTGTGAAGCACAGTTATTTACATCTGTGACAGTGTTGCATGACAACTTTCCGAGTTGCGATAGTACCACTGACTTGAACTCAGCTTCTAAGTTCATACAAACCTGCACTCCACCGGCCTTTAGCAGCGTTCACTTGATACACGTGTTTGCACGTGGACGACTACTTGCGGTGCGCAGGCGAGGCTCATCTCACTGCGCGTTAAGATTGGTGTCGCTGAATGTAACAATGTACCCACTGCATGCTCGAGTGTTATAAAATCCTCGCTGCAGTGACTCGACACAACCATAATATTTTAAAATGTGTCGTGCTTACCAGATGTGGTGACTTTACCCGAATAGAAGTCGAGCTGTAACGCATGATCGCGTCTAGTCGTCGAGTGACATTCTACACTCAACTTAAGGTATGGCGCGCATGACAGTAAGGAACCATAATTACCACAAGGGTGTAAATAACCTTTCCAAACAAAAGCAAAAAAATAAAAAAATAAACAACGAAGAAACATTTTAGTAGTAGCGTTGGCGTGCTCAAGTGCCACACCTATCAGAACAATGTTAGAATGTCGTGCTTTTGTAGGAACAATGTCGGTATCTGAGAGAGTGCGCTGCAGTTTCGAAGCCTGCAGAGAAGCGGAAGACCAGAGCAATACAGCAGGTCTTCGAACGACTTAATAAGACTGTCCATTAACACGAACGACTTAATAAGACTGTCCTCACACCTGTATCATTACTACAATGCGGGAATTGCGCCGACTATGCACTGCGAAAAAAACGTTCGAGCTGGAGCTCACGTTAGCTGCGCTAACAGAATAAGACTGCACTGTATAAGATGTCGACTGAATAAAATATTTTCTTCGTGGTATGCGTTTCAAGTCCGGTTCCGGCAATGTGTTAGCAGTAATGATGTGGCGGTAACACTATGTTAGAACTAATTTTGATGTATTTTGAACATCGCGTCGCGCCTAATGCTGCAGGGAACTGGAACCGTGCCTTCGTAGCATGCTCTCGAGCTCGCGCGCGGAGCGCTACCGTGCTCGAAGTAGCCAGTGGTAGCGCTGCGCTAAAACTCTTTATCAATGCCAAGAACATGTGCCGTCACTCTGATGCATGTAGATTGCAGCGAGTGCTTTTAGCTGCAACGGGGTTTTCCTAAGACTCCATTTTAAAGTATGTCAGATAGTGGCCTTGAACAGCGCTCGTACTGTTATGTATGGCAAGAATGTCCAGTTCGCGGGTCCCAGTCTTGTGGAGTTGGTTTTGCATGCAGTTAAGATGAAACGAGGCAGTTCCCGCACACCCAACAAAGGAAAGAAAAGACGCACTAAGGGCGCTACAGTCCATAATTAGCAGTAACTATTAGTAAGGTATAACGGACGTACTCATTAAAAGCTGGGTCGGAAGTTTACAGCTCGCACATCACTGTGCCATCGCTCGTACCCTTCGTAAATTCGGGGCGCAAGCACGTGAGGAGACAATTAAATTTTAAATACATTTTTAGGATGTTTGCATTCTCAGCGCGTCCCAGCTCCATCAAACGCAAGTATAACGACCCAAATACCTAATGTGACTATAAAAATAAAAAATAAACTTTTTTTGTTGTTTTTTTGGGGGGAGGGAGAATGCTCTCCGACTTGCCGTAATGCACCCGCAATTTCAGAAAGCAACAGTGGAACGTAGCCCACTGGCTGGATATAAGCACCACGTCATCGCTCAACCAGCACTCTAATACACTGAGTAAACACGTGGATATTCGTATTCGCCATAGGTACCAATCTGTGTAGCGATAACATCGATAAACACTAACAATATCCGGAACAACACAGCAACCACTCTCCCAATTCCAATCCCAGTATGGCTATGATCAAGCTCGTCGGCCCCAAACGGTGACGGAACAAGGAACTGCTTGTTTTGTTCCCAAATTGAACAGGCTAACGTTCCCATGTTTCCTGCGATAGTTCGCGCGTGGAGCAAAACCCTTGCACACGACTTATATACTATGAACACCGGAAATTACGTACAAACCTTAGTATATCATCAACGAGAAACTATTTGCATTAAAATCTCGTTATATACATATGACCGCCCATGCAGTGACCATTTATGTGTTTTTTTAGCTAATTTTACTCTTCTAAGCATACTTTCTTTCGTTCCTAAAAGTAGCTCTAAAAGAGCGAACTCACGTTTCCAAATCCTGTTGTAACATTCCAGTTTTTCCGACTTAGGAAAGTATTATCATTTACGATAACGAATGCCTCCAACCTCGCTTTTCTACGAAGTCTCAGGGAAGTCAGCGGTATGATGCGTCGATAATGTATCCGTATCACAGATTCACAATAGCCTCCCACCGACAAAATCGAAAGCGAAGCAGTCAGAGCGTTGTTCCTTTCGTGCGTTTCTTCTATGCGCTTGGAATAATCCATATAAACAATCGCGCGGGCTTTCTCGACTCATCGTATATACGGATGCATCGACGCTCCCTGCCCCACATGCAGAACACGTCGAGCTTCCTACTGCTTTATATACGACCATTATTCGACAGCCAACGCTGTACCGCTTCGACTGCGCTGCAGTTTGTGTCACCTTGCGGATGACACGACACCTTCTGGTTTCCTGAGTGCCCCAGCAGGATGACGTGACTGACATCGCGCGCGTCTCAAGTTTGGAGTTTCATTGTGGTCCTTTGTAGATTCACTAAATCTACGCTCGGCGTCTCTGCACTCCTTTCTTCCATTCTCCGACGCCGCCACGACGATGATTCGACCGTTGACCTTACGCGATATATGCTTACATGCCAGCGGGTCGTGGACGCCGCCATTTTGATGCCTAG
This sequence comes from Ixodes ricinus, assembly GCA_037355805.1. Taxonomy (NCBI): domain Eukaryota; kingdom Metazoa; phylum Arthropoda; class Arachnida; order Ixodida; family Ixodidae; genus Ixodes; species Ixodes ricinus. The sequence goes on along the minus strand of JAZHYW010039581.1, from coordinate 20,791 downwards.
AGCCGCACGGGAACCGATTGCACCACTTATGGTGCTGAAAGGCGACTTTTTTAGTTTTAACTACACGGTGTCAGGGAATCGTTTCAGTGTCGCTTTGCTCTATGGCGAACTGCTTTGCAAAGCAAAATGACGAAAAACGTCTAATAGTGAAAAAAAAAAACACCTTGGGGCTAGGGATAAAAAACGGGACAGCAGAAAACCTTCTCAAACTGGGCTGCAAAATTTATTTTCGCAGGTTCACTTTATATGAGCACAACTCATCAAACAACGCTGACGACAACCACCGTCAGTCCCACTCACAGATAGGTGGTGAGGTGGACGGGTGGGGATGACGTTGTTAGCTCTAGGGTTGTTTGAGGAGTTCTGGATTATATAGAAAAGACGCGGTGAAAATAAGTTTTGCAGCTGAGTTTTGAGACGGTGTTGTGTGGCCACGTTTTTACTGTGATAGCAGTTAGTGGGACAGCTCGCGGGTTTCGCAGAGTCGACCGCGCTCCATGTCGACGAAGGGCATTTTCGGCACTCCGCCAAAATATCACACATTGACGTCACGCCACTGACGTCACGCCGCTCGACACGAATCAGACGTAACGCCGCTCATCAGGTCACCTGTGTCCTGGCGTCAGGTGACACCATGACGTGACATTGTCATGTGATTCACAGGGATGGAACTGCTGCGCCAATGGCGCCACTGTGCGCCTAATGACTTTTCATGCGCCATACTGATACAAAAGTATAAGAACAAAATTGTGCCAAAGTGCGCCAAAACTGAAATTATCAACGAGCCTCGTTGAAATTAGCCATCTCGCAATTTCTGTTGGCAACATTGACACCGAAACTTCCGGTCCAAATGGGACGCCAGTGGATCCGAAACCAAAACTCTGTATCTGAAGGGTTCTGCCGCCATGGTGAGCTGCCGTTGCTCCAGGCTCACCGTGCTTTTCTGAAGTCCTGGATTCACTTCATCTGAAGATCTGATTAGTGCAGCTAACGTGTGCCGCGGCCCCGCGCACAAAATTCGGGAACAAAGGCGAGTGAGCAGTGAGGCGTATGACTGAGCAAGAGTCGAGCTGCCAGATCTTGATGACACCTTGAAGCGATTTGGCAGTGCTTTCACGAAAGTACCTTTGACAACAGACTTGCTGTAAACTGTGAGGAATTTTCATAAAATTTACACAGAAAGGCTAGACATTGAAAAGCATGAAGACGAGAGGCAGAAGAAGAAGAACAATGATGCGAGCACGAAGAGAGCGCGTCTTGAGGAAGAAGAGCGACAACTTGAACAGCGGATCATCTGTTCGCGGATTATGCTTGAGCATGCGCAATCATTGACTGAGTGAAAAAAAAAAAGAGATGGAGAAGATTGAGTCTGGACAAGTGCTGTTACAGCTGATATTGGCTCAGAATCTCTAAGAAGTGAAGTGTATCGGTGAGCAGTTGACGAAGTCCCAATAGATTTATATGTACAAGGGCAGTTATTATCTTATTCTAGTCACTGAAAATTAAAAAAAAAACATTTTTGTACCTGCATTTTTATTTTTCAGTAGCTCTTACTTGTCAGTGGTGAGCAATGAAAGCTATCTGTACCTGTTTACATATACCTCTTTGCAACTTGGTTTCATCACGTCTCACACTGTCATGTGCAGTTTTGCTTCATATGTTTCGTGTAATTTGCACGTAACTGTTAAAAATATTTGCATATAAAAGGTTTATTGAAACTACCGTTAAGTTCACATAGAGTTACCTGCGTGCCATATTTTCTTTAGTTTTAAAACCAGGTGACATTTAGCCTTTATTTTAACATCCTTAAAACTCGTGTACTGCTCCCAACTTACTCCAAAACCTCGTTTTTGCTGCTCCCAGCCTGCTTCAAACTTTTGTTTTTTTTAGCGTTAGCTACACTGGCCGAGGTTGAGCAGTTTCGCGTGGCCCTCATAATGAGCTCATTATGAAAGCCACGCGCCGCGCGCGACCACGCACCACGCGCCTGCCACGCGCGGCGGCGGTGGCTCCTCCGCCGCCGCCGCGCGCTTTCCCTAATGAGCCCGGCTCATTATGAGAGCCACGCGAAGCCGCCGCCGCGCGCTCCGTCGCAGCCGCGATCACCTCGCCCGCCTCGCCGGTCTGCGCATTCCAGAGGAGTGACATCATAGCCGCGGCAGACGCATGGCGCCGCCGCGTGCCTAGTTGTGCGCCTTCGTTGCGCAGACAGCGCAGTAGCCAAGTCTAACGCTGCATCGGAGCCGCTTGAGAGCGACTCTAATTTTGTGCGCATAAGCTCACGCTACGTATATCCTGGCATAGCCGAGATAAGCCACCGCAATTTTTCGTGTGCTCCCAAGATTGCTCCAAAGCTGATTTGCCCAGTTCCATCCCTGTACAGCGAAGTCACGTTACACGGTGAAGCAATCACGTCAGGTGACACAATGAATCACGTGATGTCATGGCATCACGCGACACTGTAACGTCACGTGACATTCAGACGCTCCTGTGACATATACGTTGTCACGTGACACCATGACGGCACATAGAAACATAAGCATGAGACTGCTGACACGGGAAACACTAAAAACCAAGTGTTTTCGCTAAGTTTGCCAGAAAGGTTCTCGGGTGATAAAGGCGAATAAAGCTAGGTGGGTGTTAAGCCGGCAAAACCACAGGCGTGAACTTAGGTAGAGTTACACGCGTGAAGCTTCAGTGCGCGATTTTGGAAGAGTCCTTCATTGATCACAAGGCGGTGTTAGTTTGTTGTCCAATACCATTGCATAGGGCGTCCAGGCAGCCGCACCAAAGACAGGGAACGGTCCATGCATATCGCATGGAGTTTCGCCGGATCTTTAATTCCAATCTTTTGGAGCACGTCTTTCGAAGTGTTCTTCAATTATAACAAGGCAGTAGTAGTTTGTGCTCAATCAAATTGTTTAACAGGTTCACCAAATGATCTCTGCTTATTACACCATCATTGGTTCCAAAACGCTATGAACTTTTCGTATTCGGTATGATATTAAAGGCCAATGCGGACTCTGGTGCGCATTCGCACATTCACTATTCATTTAATTTATCTGTTCCGAAGTGACTCCTTACCGGCTCCGAAGTCACACCTCAGTTGCCGCAGTGTGTCACCTTAAAGGTAGCTTAAGTGTTTACTAATTTTTTTTGGCCCTTAGTCTCAAGAATTTTTCACCATGATCGTTTACCGGCTCGCCTGCGCAGTAACCATTATTTCTGAAACCATTTCTTGAATATTCCGTCAGGCACGTTGGAAAGAACGGGTCACTACTGTCAACATTGATTCTACGCGCCAATATGACTGAAGTGTACTCTAAAGCGTCGCTGATTGCGTGGCCCTATTCCAGGTGCCTTATTTCTCTTAGTGCTCTACGCGTTAAGGTGTCCTACGAAGACAAACTCGCGCAAGCGCGGCATCGTTGCCACAGGGTGCGAGTTTAGCTAAAATATGGCGCCAGTTGAATTAACATTTCATTTATTTCGATTATAATCGATGCGAGCAAACTATACAGACGAAATGTATCAAAAGAACCGAAGGAGTTTCGCGAATTTCGTTAGAAGTAAATGTCATTTGGTGTGAATCCCATTTTCAGCTGACATTTGGCGCGTTTTGACCGTATTGGTAACCCGTTGAGCGCATTAAGCTATCCACTCGCTGTCGTAGGAAAAAGCCATTTTATGTTAGGCTGTTGAATTATTCCATGAGCCTACCGATGACTCCGTGCATGCACTAACCGCCCCATAATTCCTTCGCCGATAAATCGGTCAAAATGGTACCTGACTAACTGTATTTAAAGACACGTATCCGAGAGCATGGTTTTATTTTCTGATTAGTTTCTTGCTAAAGGATATGCCCTATTCCTTGAATTGCGTTCGGTTTCCCAGTTGTCCGCGCACTAATCGTCGAACGCATGAGAAATCGTTAGCGAACGAATGAGAAATGAGGATTGCTAAGATTGTAGAAATCGCCGCAATTTATTCCACGAGTATCTGACGTTATATTTACAATATAGCAGTATTTAGTAATTACTCTTAGCCTCCCCATTGGATTGACTGAGCGACTACATAGTCGCTTTCAGAAATAGATAGAGGTGCACATTCAGAAATATAAGTAGATAGAAGATATTAAAGCGCCCATGCGACAACTCTAGCTAACTAGCGTTGAGGTCGAGTTCGGCGCGTTCATTGACACAAAACGCCGCCTCTGAATGCAGCTGTTCTGCATTCAGAAACGGAGAGTGCGCTCTGTGTCATTGCGAGTGCGCGCCCGTGCACCTGCGGCGCTGTGCGAGACTTTTGCAGGCGTAACGCTTTCGGAACCTTTGCGGGATCCACCCCTGCCCAGGTGCGTTGAGGCGGTACAACTCGTCGACGGGGTGGTTTTCCCTCATGACTTACCGTAAATCGCGTGCTCTAACAGCCAGAACATTTGTGTCCCATTGCGGAAGCGTCGCTTTGCCGCCTCGGCGGCGCCGATAAAAGTGATGAAACCGACGGCGGGAATAAACACGTGTCACTTCTTCCTTTCTGTTTCTCTTTTGCTCTTTTTTATTGTCGTTAACTTTTCCGAGAAAACCACTATATGCGAGTCTTTCTTTTTTATCACATTTCTTTGACTTGTGTTGCTTGGAGTCACTTCTCATTTACCGGGATGAAGTCGAGGCGCCATCTAGAGTAGTATCCGATGTCAGCGCGTCACGTACTATAACATTTGCTTCAGCCCAACATCACGAAACATCAATGTAATGTGTTCTTTATACATAAACAACTTGGCGCAAGTGTCTTACCTCTTAACACAGAATGTGTTATATGGCTGGCACCTAACCGCTTTGGGGTTTCGCACTAATGTGACGGAACCGGAAAACGCGAGTGCCGGACGAACGCGGACGCAGAACTCGTCTTCTAACTGAACCGTAATGAAACCGGAGGCACGAAAATTAAGAGGAGATACAGAACAGGCTCTCGCTTTTCGAGGCTGACCAATACGCACTCATGCTGGCCGTGAACATGGCACGCTAAGCTGAGCTAATTGGCAAACAATCGAATGCGTGCATATAAACGAACTCACGTCCTCTATGATGTCAATCTGGACTGACAATGCATTACGGCGTTTCACGCAGAAATTGTGGGCATTATGCGCTCACCTTCCGCAACCGCTAGCCTTGTACCTGCTCCAAGAGTGGTAGCTTTAGTGCAGTACTACGCTTCTCACGCCCTCAAAGTCTATGTGAAAATTACTCATTTAGTGGTTTTCGATGACATACAGCAAATTTCTAATTGGAACCATATGCCTATTTTCATTCATTGAAAAATTGATTAAGGAATTTTAATTTAATTAGCCTTCTGATCATTACGATTATTCCCCTATACTATGTCCCCCTGGCCGTACAACTCACCTGCAGAAACCGCATAAGTGTAACTCTCCCTGCTTTGATTAAAACAAATCTCTTAAGCTTAAAAAAATATATAATATATATATATATATATATATAGTTTTGGTGCTCAAGTTCAATTCCGCAAAAGGCAAGATCATTCTAATGGCCGGCTTCTGCTTCGTAACATTTTCATCATCCTTACGTACGACGCCTGATCGGTCTGCTTATCGAGGATGACCAACACCCTCATACTGGGCCGCGGAAATGGCACGCTGGGCTGTGGATTTGTTAATAATTCGAATGGTGCATATACAAACAATGCACGCCTTCAACAACGTCAATCTGTGGTGGCAATGCATTTCCACCTTCCATGTAGAAATTGAGGGCCTTATATACTCACTTTTGCTTCGTGGTGATTGTCGAGCGTGCAGTACCGATGTTCTTAGACCTATTAGCATACAAGCTCCGCGGAAGAGCGTCGTTCTAAAAACGGTCCTTCTGTGTCACCCGCACGCGAGTAATTAACGGACGGGTAGTCACCCTATAGGGCCGCCGCTCTCACGGGAGACGAAAAAGGGCCGTTTCTTGAAACGACGATCGTCTTTCGGAAACTTACGCGCACGCTTAATGTTCACCATTAGAAATTACGAAGGAATCCCATTTCCACCGCAGGCAATTCGCATTCGACGTTCCCCGTTTCCGTCGCGTCTGTCCGTAGGGGGCTGGGTGGATAGCGTAGCAAGCGCCACCGAGCGGAAGCGACACGAAAAGGCGCCAGGCGTTCTGGGAAGCTTGACAACTGACGTGGTAACCCTGGAGCGAGGGGACAAAAAGGATGGACAGCTAAAGATTTATTCAAGATATATACAACTGACATAGATCTACGGATGTTGTGTAGTACAGTCAGGGTAGAAAAAAAAATCATGATTATTTTCACAGACAAAAAAAAAATCAAATAAATCTGATTTGTTTTTTATAGGGTATTAATATGCTTTCAATCACCGTAGCTCGAAAATAAGGATTCTTTATCACAATATATATTTTCAAACATGGCATATTAATTTAATAATCTGTCCGATCACTGATAATGCGGAAGGAAGGATTACCGTAAAATATGCATTAGTTTGGTTACACCTTATTGACGAAAACGCACAAAAAATAGCTTCTTTGTTTTGTTAGCTATAAAGCTACTATTTGATTTATTTTTCGCGTTCAGATAATTTTTTCAATCGAACATTAGTTTTCCAGCTCATTTTCTTTAGCACTGATTTGCTATACGTAATTGACGAACGAGGAGAGGAATGCAAAAAGGCAGCCCAGCGCTACGATTTCTCAAAAGAGCAAAACGGTGTGCTCGTGTTCAGCCTGATAATAATATTTCTTCATGGATAATTATTTGATTGAGATATAATCGAATGCTCACAAAAAGGAAGCATCACATGAGAAATAAATGACATATTTAAATACCTCCCGGATTTTTTTACTATTTTTCTTGTTTTCCGAAAACGTTTTGATTTAAGTTATCATAGCAAACCTAGTGTGATTCATATAAAAAAAACTTGATTTTCATTCTCTCCCAGAGAACAGTGCTATTTTATTTGTTTGTTTTACAACTCGCTTGCGTATAATACTCCGTGACACATCAGTTCATCGCTAAAACGCAGCTTTGTTGAGAATAGCAACGCGCGTGTAGCAACGCTTACCGGCTCAATCTCTAAAAACTGTCTGCGTACAATTTTCTACAGAACACCAGAACACGGAGATACTCACTCACGGCGAAAGGTAAAAGAACTTTAGCGAGTAAAGAATCCCATATTACAATCCGAGAAACCCCATGTGCATAGAGATAATGGGCAAGTGAAACAAACTACGACTTCACAGTCCGTGTGCAGCAATCATTTTTTATCGTTTCGTTGTGTTTAGACGTTCGCTAGGAATTCGATACTGCTCGCCAGGAGTCGTTGTCTTGTGTCCTTACGGAAAGTTGAATCGTATACCTTTCTTTCTAGACTGCAATGAGTGTTTCTTCGAACCTTGCGAGACCCGTTTCCTGGAAGCCTCGGCTGGAATACTTTGGCACGAGTACGCAAATTGCGTGACTTGCATGATATATCTGATATTGAATACCTTCTAGTCCCCATTCAGTTTATCTAAACACTGATTAGCACGCGATGATTGGATTCTACGCATATTTCGGGGCCTCTCCTCGGACGGATGACGCGAGTTCCGTCGTTATCGCGGACATTCTCTGACTGTTATCGACCAGCTCTCTTGCGTGTGAAAGCCTCGGCCAAAGTGTAGCGCCGCGATAAAATTCCCTCTTCGCGTGTCTTACAAGTGTCGACAACACTTCCTTCGCGAACGCGCGCGAGACACGTGCCACGGAAAATTGGCGGTTAAAAAAATAATTTTAATTTTGTTGTGTCGACAAACAGCACGTGGTCTAAATAGTGGTGCACAGTTCGTCATTGGAAGTGAAATGGAGACATTCACAAAATCCAAAATTATACATATATTATCGACTCAAGTCTGTCGAAAAGTTGTCACGTCACTAAAAATGTTTATAGCAGACTGATCAAGCTTGTTATATTCTAGTTGCATTATTTTTGAGGGTGATGTATCATATAAAGTGATGTGGTAGAGCGGGCTATGAAACTGACTAGACCGCGAGGAATCATGGGAACTAACAGTACTTAACAAAAGTGATGACTCAGTACTTCCGTGCACACTCTTATGTAAAGAATAAGATCATGTAAGCGTCTTCTATCAAGCGAAGTGCGCAACCATAGTTTTTTAACTAGTTGTAGTAATACTTGCACCCGAAATGCCTATCATAGATCATGCGTATGAAGCGTTTTTAAACACGCACAGTAGAGCATGACGCGGCGTGGTTAACACAACCCCAAACAATAAACCTATCTCCAGCTTTGTGCGCACTAAGCAGCAAAATAGACGCCCAAGACAAACAGGTGAAGAAAATTGCCTCGTAAACCGAGATATCGCCCCAAGATTCATAAGAGAAGTATTACATATAGTTAAAACATGATTATTAAAATTTAAAGATAAATCAACAAAAATTTCAAGATCACGAATGACAGACACTCGGGCGATGACACTGCTGTCTATTGTGTAAGGGAACATAAATAAATCAAGCTTTCTAGTTATATACACTAGTTTTGTCTTTTGCTTATTAAACAATAGATAGTTAAACGAACATCACCTTGGAATTGCCAGTGCGTCATCCTTAAGAAGTTTGCACTCGAGTACTAACTAACACAGCAAAACAGTTTCATGTCGTTGGCAAATTCTAATACTTCAAAGTTTTTCACATTATGAGAGATGTCGTTCAGAGAAGTAAAAGTAGACCAAGGTTGCTTCCATGGGGCACTCCGGAGGGCGGCAAATATAATCGGACATGCGCCCTGACACACGAACATAATTTTTACGACATAAGAGGTCATTTTTAAACCAATGGCAGTACGTAGGACACAACCCTTAACTATCTAGTTAGGTCAGAAGTGTATTAGGATCACCCTTATCGGATGCCTTCGTCATATCAAAAATGTATTGCAGTCCCGAACAAATGGAACAGTATCATCAAAGACAAAGTGCACAGATTATATTCAACCGACTTGCCCTTCTAAAATCCGTATTGCACGGGGTTTATTTTCAGGGTAAAAAAACTTTACATACGTTTGTGTATTACAATCTCAAAAACCATAGAAATACTGCACAGAAAAAAAAAGGGACGGTAGTTGTTTACAATGCTAGGATCACCTGATTCATGAATCGGAACACCGTGGGCGATTTTCCAGATAGACGGATATATCCCTGAACGAAGTGATTAATTAAATATGCGTAATAAGACAGGATACAAATTCTCTGCACACCTTTTCACAATGAAACGCGAGATTGACACCTGCAAGACGAGACAGCTTTTGTTTCATCTTAAAAATTCTTTCCTTAATTTCAAGTACGTCAAATCGGATAAAAGAAAGAAAACATGATGTGCCTTGGCACGTCGTGCTGCCGTCAGTGACTGCCGCAGACGAAGAAAGGGATTTAAAATGCGCTGCAAACATTTTGCAATTTTACTTCGATCCCATGTGCAACCAGAATCATCTCTTATTGGGATCACATTATGATTTCGCTTCTTGTTTGGTAGTACATACTTCCAAACGGCTTTTTGGCTTCGTGTGTATATCGAGCTCAAGTTCAGCCGTATGCATGCTTTCATCTTTTTGGAAGAGTCACTATGCCAAAGCACGACACTCACCAAATTTGGCGTACCGCTTAAGCAGTCCAGATTTTTAAAAAGACGGTGATAATAAATCTTACGTTGTAAGTTGCTTACGACCTAAGCTCCCTTGAAACCCATGACGGGTACTTGCTTGCCCGAGAGGTCTTGATAACTCGGGTCGACATGGCGTCTTGATAAGTCCAACTGGTAGTGTGCCGCCGTTTTCTTCCAACGGCTGCTATACATTGTACATTAGGATATTCTCTCTCTCTCTCTCTCTCTCTCTCTCTCATATATATATATATATATATATATATATATACACACATATATGTGTGATGTGTGTGTTTTTGTGTGTGTGGGTGTGTGTGTGTATTTCGGAAAACGAATATTTTCTTTCAAGTTCATCATGCATTAATAATGGTTACAAATGTTTACACACTAGAAAAGCAAATATGTATATGTTTAATGTTTTGAGTTAATTTACTGAAGTGAAACAGTGCCACAAGGTATTCAATAAATAATGCACTTTTCCTCCTTCATGTGGCCTGAGCTTCAGACATTCACGCATGCGTAGAAAAGTCGAACTTCAGTCGAACTTTTGTCGGACTTCGCGTTTGAAGTTCGAACAAGTCGAACCTCGTTGAACTCGAACCAGGTTTGCGACGTCCCTAACTGCCATACTTGTCACCACTTGTCAAAGGCACACACGGAGCTGGAAGCACGATTTTATGACTTTCGGCTGACAGATATTCTGCAAGTACTGTCGTCGGTAAGAGAAATGACAGCGTTTCGGTCGTCCGTGGAACGCAGACCGACCTAACGAAATATTCCTTCACCACTTGGACGAGATCATGGCCTCCCAGATTGCCGGTTCCGTGTGTGTTCACTCCGCGCCTGGTGCCTAGAAAAGCCACCAGCGATTGCATAGCAAAGGCTCTCAATTCAGGAAAATCCCATGTGTAGCTCCACTCTCAGTAAATTTCCTAGTCACGCGAAGCTATTCTCAACTCCCGCGGACGAACGAAGAACTAGAGGAGCGGGGACGGCGGCGAAGACGGTGGCTGGGATTCTCGGCCTTGATTCTGCTAGTACCGCATGGTTCTGGTCGGCGTCTTTCTATATCATGAAGATTAAAAAAAAAAAAAGCGAGTGCGTTAAAATAGGAATTGTTTGGTTCTGCTCCGGGAGTTTTAAAAATCCCCATGTTAATTTTCAATGCGCGCCAACATCTTCGTCACCTGTGATATGCTTCTGCACTGACCGCTTCGTATTTGTAGCCAAACATTTCATTTGAGCACACTGATCAGTGTCAGCGAAGAGGCGCACGAGAAATCCTGTAGAATCTATCCCTGTCTCTTCAGCCAGATTGCGAGTACCACCCTGTTATCTATAGGGTGTTGGAGTTGCGAATAGCACCGTGGCGATTACGCGTAGGGATACCATCTTATACTAAAAGCGCCGAAATCAGGGACAGAGTAAGGATTGACGACAAGACAATGCGATTCGTGTTGTCAATCCTTACTGTCGTTTTGGCGCTTTTATAACGCAATGAACCAACTAGCCCAACTACGCATTCTGTCTGGATAACATCTCTCGCGCAAACGTTAATATGACGACAGGACTCTTTGGTTTTACGTTGTCCTCACCCCCCAATACAAGGCAATGTTTCGTCCAGCCAGAAAAATGTAGCCATAATTAAAATTAAAATTCCCTCTTCAGGGTAACATTTTTCTTGAGGCTCTGTTGGTTTGTTTATGTGAACTTCATTTAATACAATATAACACTATATTATCGCGACGAAGGTCAACTTTTTAAATGTGTTTTATCACTGTTTATTGCGATTTCATTTCAAATCTTATATGTAACCATTTTGGGAAATAACAAAACACGTTAAATATGTCTCCAGCACTCCAGGCACTCTCGAGGACCGATGCTACAGGTGCAGAAGTTGTGATGTAACATATCGGTTTTCGTAACATCGCATAAGAATAAATTGCGCAAAATAATTTTTTTAACCGGCTTCGACGTACCCATTGCATGATCTGTCTGTTCGCAGTACTACAGTGGCTAAAAGGGGTAGTGTAGTTACCACGTAGCCTCCACCATGCACCGGGAACGGCCGCTCCTTGGAAGACGGTGTAGGTGGCGCTTCGATCCGCAGCTCCGTTGCCTCTATCTGCCGGCCTCAATCGTCCGGCAGACGAGAGCACCCTAACACGCTTCATAACTAATATAAATACCTCAAAAACAATTATTTGTTTCCAGTGAACTTCCAACGACATGGTTTGTTTTCGTAGGTCAATAAAAATGTGAAACTAGCAGACGACAGTGATAAGTCGACAGCTGCGAATCGGCCGGAGCTGGCCGGAGCCAAGCTGCCGAGCGGCCAAGCCGGAGCCATAGCCGGAACGACGGTGCTGCAAGCGCCAGCGCCACCCGCGAGCCGTCTTCCAACGCTGTGCCGCTTCTCCGGTTTCGTTCGTTACACTACCCCCTTTAAGCCACTGTAGCAGTACTGTATTTAAGGAATGAGAGACACGGTGGATTAATGCTGTTGTTCTACACAACGCAGAGCGAAAACTCGCCTTGTAGATCCAGGCACACTGGTTCCATTTTTCTTCATACTCGTCCGCTAAAGCCACCCGCCCGTTTCTTACGTTATTTGAAATAGGTCTGCATCTCAAACGGAGCCAAAGACCCTTTGTTGCGGTTGCCAATGTCTTATTTTTTTACATGCTTTTATCGATTAATAAGAGAGGTGAAATAAAACTTTGGTGGAGTGTCGTTAGTTCATTTTATTCAAACAATTAAAAACAAAAACTGAAACTGGTCGAAATAAAAAAAAACATTTGCGACAGAGACAAGCGCTACTTAGAACTGATTTTATTAAAGAAACGTTCACTGAACCAGTCTGTCGTTCGCCATACCAAGAAACAAGCTATACACCAATCGGAATCGGTGGCGGAGTGGGCTAAAGCGCACAACCATCTCGACGCGCGTGGAGCGAAAGCTCGCGCTGACAGAGCCCAGGGATCCTGGGTTCGAGCCCCATACCTACCCGTTTCAATCTGGATGAACATCGTACCGGCGTACGGTCGTGTATCCCTACTGCGTGAGCACGGTAAAGACCCGAGGTTAGCAGTCGTACTGCACGGGCAACATTGCTCATCTACAGTAGAGTGCCTTCATACACACACGCGCTTTTGCTTGAGTGGTGACATCTCAGCCATTTTACGCCCAATCGTTTTTATGCATTTCGAAGTACGCGCAATCAGGTGTCAATCAGCTCGAGCGCGTAGCTTTGGCTAATGCAGAGACGCCATTTTAGCGCCCAAGTCACGCACCGAGTGCGCAGAGCGTCACGCGCTGAACATTCAGCGCAACAATGGATGTCTTCACCCTGAGACAGACAGACATGTAGGCACCCTAATCCTACAGAGTAAACCAGCGTCGCCATACCTGAAGGGCAGACCGATATTACGCTGTATAAAACACTAAAAACATCCAACTTGACTTTTGATTTATACACCAATAACTTAACTACATTCTTATACGAAGCCATTTAAACAATACATTTCCTTATTCAGCAGAAAGATGCACTCCGTCTTTTCTTCTATCCGTTTATGAACTTCGTCCTCTTCGCCATTCCATTCGCTCTTTTCACAAACTTCGTCGAATATAGAAGCGGTTTGCTGCATCCGCGCTTACAATGCTCCGAGAGATGCCTCCCAAATTTGTATGTACAGCGAGTCTGTGATCCCTTGCCTTATTATTAAAACAACCTCCCGTCTGTCCGATATACACACGGCCACAACTAAAGGCAATCTCGTAAACCACCTTTGTAACAGAATCGGTGTATCTTGTGACGTGTTTCTTAGAACATGGGACATGTTTTTCTCGACAAGGCCGAACAGATCTTACAGAGTTAGCAAAGGGCTGAAGCCACTACAATGACTTTGTGCCTGGCAGTTACCTTTTTTTTTAATTGTGCGACACCTTGTTCATTTTAAGTACCACATGCACTGGCATCCTTTCTCTCTGCTTTTAGAAATTTTTGCCGCTTGGACGTATAATTTTTGTGTGAGCTTTTTACAAGCACCAGAAACTAGTCAAGACGGACAAGCAGCTTTCTTTAAATGCTCAACCTGAAGATCAAAACTGTTTGACAGTCTGTGGTGGCAGCTCTTAGTGATAGCTGGGTGTTGCCATGTGGACGCAATCCATTGTTTAACCCATTTGGAGTGAGAACTGCTGAACGGAAGGAGGTCTTTTCTTAACGTGGATTGTAGCTTCAGCACAAATGAACATTAAAAGAAGAGCTGCCGATAAAAGACCTGTATACAAATATCCGTAGGCAATTTCTATCGTTAGTTTTAGTAGTCCACCCGAAAGTGAAGTAAAGAGAACGGTTTCTGTGACAGCACTGTCGAAACTAAACTCAGTCGAATCCCGACCAATCACAAGGAAGTCGTCCACATATCGGCTTTCACTTTCACCACATTCATCCCAACCAAACCTTTAGAAATGCTGCTTGTCTACGCCAGGACGAAACATTTAACAGAATGCCGATGCTACCGAAGACCCAATACAAATCCCACCCATTTGAACATAGAACTGTCCATAAAACGGACGACCGTTGACTGTGAATAAAATTCTAAGCCAGAAATTGGTCACTCAATTGTAGTGGAATCGTGAAACCGAATATCTCCTGACTCTTCTACGTTATTGCGAAGAGAGCTGAAAATACCATGGTGAAGAACTGAGAAATACAATTCTTCCACGTCAACAGAAGAGGCTGTGGTCGAAGTTTTGAAGCCTGTCATCAGCTCTTGCACGATTTCACTGGAGCTTTGAGCGAAAAAGGGTCGTCACTGGTAAGCACGCTTAGCTGACGATGTAGATTGTGGCTAACCGGAACTTGTCAAGAACATTTTTGAGAAACAATAGCCTGTAATGGACAGTTATGTTTGTGAGTCTTCCCGGTGAAGAAAACCTTAAAAAACACAACTATCCGCCTTGGTAGCTGCTTTCTTACCGCTATCAAGGTTTAAATCTTTGAGCTACCTGAGCGTAGTGCCATCGTGCTTCTGAGTAATTAAATCGACCGTTTAAAAGTATTTTCGACAGCCGCAAAGCCTTGTCTTAAAAAAGGGATTCCCTCGTCACAACAAAACCTCCCCCTTGTCCGCTTGTCCTGGCTCCCAAGGATTGGGAGCATGCCGTCTATTTTTCTGCTGAATAATAAAATGCCTTTGTAAGTAGCTTTATGCGAGTTTGCCAATATGTTTTCAGTTTTTGGCTTATCGGTATGGTGAAGGACACACTTGCTGGTGAATGTTTCTTCAACAAAATAAATTGTAAGTAGCGCTTGTCCCTGTCGTACCTGTTTCTTATTTCATCCGTGTTTCAGTTCACGGTTTTTAAGCTTCGAATAAAAGTAACCAGTCCTGCCTGAATCCACGGTGCATCGCACCGATAGCTGTGACTCCTTAACGAACTCTATAATGTATTCTTACTTATCTTATGCCCCGGTCGGCACCTTACTTGAAGGAGCCATCGCCAATGTTTTCTCTGAAAGTTACACATTCATTTACTTTGTGCACTTGGGGCTCTTTAATGAACGCAGCAAGAGTCTCATATGGTGTGTTGCGACGTCACCACAATTGTGGCCATCTAGCGGGCGCTGCGCGACGCTCATGTGTGTGGCTCTTTCCAACACGTGCGGTTTATTAGGAGTCACGTTAAAAAAGCTGGCGTGGCTTTGTGACACCTTGGCCGTATTTCGATCAGCGGATCCCGGACGAAATCCTGAAGAAACCGCGTCTGGTTTTACGGGTTTTCATTTTCAATCATTTGGTGATATCGGCGACAAATGCCCTACATCATCGGATTTTACAGCCATTGCTGTAAAAAACAAAAAGAAAGAGGTGCGTTTCGTGTTTGTTATTGATAATTTCAAGAATATGAAACCTGAAAAGCTGAAATACTGTTCAAGAGACTCGTCTTGTCTCGGCGCCTCACAGATTGCTTCTTCGCTCCCTTCTAGAAAGTGAATAGTATGCGTGGCTCCGCGCCAAGGTTGACAACGTCGGAAATTTCTTCGGCGGAGGAAAGGGAAGAGCACTCCGTTCTTATTGAGGAAGCATTCTGAAGGTCGCGGACGCCTCCGAGGCTTCGCTTGCACGCGAGACATACCGGAATATTTCTTGCTCCTCTCCAAGTCGCTCTCTCGGCATGCAACTCTCATACGAGTATACCGCATCGCATCCTAAGCTCAATCTATACATCGTCGAGCGAAGGCGTTGTACACTCGAAAAGCGAGGTGCCGCAATTCGCTTCTGCGCCGAGTTGGTCGAGCCTAATCTACGCAATAGTGATGTCACGCGTTCGTACACACTTTAATTGGTCCAGCTAATAAAGCGGTGCAGTGACGCAATCACCCTCTAAGCACGATTGACCAAGCGTCCGCGTTAGCTTAGATGATGGTAGGCGGTGAAGTGAAAACATGCGTAACCGAGCGTGGAAAGAATTACGACAGTTGTACCGGTAGTTTTTTCCGCAGATCAAAAGCGCGCGGAAAACTCTTTCCGCGTATTTTTCAACGAGGAAATCCTAGTCTCTAACTGCCCGTTGAATTATACACGCATGTTCGGAATAAGAGACCGGTGGCGAGTGACCGGGAGCTCCGCGAAAGGAACTGTTGTCAGTACCAGAACCCGGTGCTGCATAAGCTAGCAGAGCTCGCTTGAAGTGCACTCCTGCCTGTACAAACCTAGGAACGCTTCGTAATTTTCGAGTCATTTATTTCTATGAGTGCTGGTAGATATCATACAGTTGCCCCATCTATAAAATGAAGATTCCGCTGGGCGTTTTTTTCTATTTTGTGGGTTGTAGGATTAAAATGGTTCAATTCTAGTGATTTTCTTTCGTTTTTGAAGCGCGGGGATTAAGTATGTCTTCCTCATGTGCTTGTTTTTGATGGTTGCGTAATTTGCGCGTAACATATCCTTCTCTGACAAACATGGACTTGATGGTGCCGCTTCCAAAAAGAGGCTGACTGCCAAATATTGGAGGCTCACGCACGTACGTGCATTGCAGTGCGTGACTGTGTTAATTCTGTTTGTAGTTAACAAACTCAAGAACGAAACTCCTGGAGGCCAAACTCCCACGAGCCAAGCTTCAGAAGAAAGTTTTCACAATAAATCTTTCAGAATAGGCTTCTCTGGAAATAAGCTTTCAGAAGGCTGTGCTTAGAAAATCTCATATAAAATAAAACTTCCAAGGAAATCGTAAATAAAAAGCTCGTTCCAAAGTTTATATGAGAAAAGAAAGGTTCCAGGGAAAATCTTCCCAAAAGTAAGCTACAGGATCAAGACATTCTGCAGAAAGGCACTCTGAGAAAAAAAAAACGCCTGGAGTAAATATTGCAGGAGAAAAGCTCCCGGAGGCAAAACTCTCAGGAGTAAAACTCGAAGCTGTAAATCTGTCATGAGTGAAACTCTCAGACGCAAGACATTCTAGAACAAGACCATCTTGAGCAAAACAATCTGGAACAAAACACTATTGAGCAAACTCCAGCAAGGGGGTAATTTGGGCCAGTTGGTTCATGGCTTTAAAATGTGTAAAAGCTCTGAAAACAACAAGGACGAAGACGAAGTAAGACAAACGACAAACACAAGTTGGTTCATGGTCTTAAAAGGTCTAAAAGCGATTTGTGTTTGTCTTACTCCTTCTTCGTCATTATTGTTTTCCGCGCTTTTATACAATTTAAGGACCAAGCTTGCAGGAGAAAAATTTACAGAAGAAACGCTTAAGTATAAAAAAGAAGTAAATTTTCTGAAAAAAAAAGCGTCCAGGCGAAAGTTTTTAGGAGAAAAACTCAGTACAAAAACCCTGAAGTGAAAAACTCTGAGATTAAAAAAGTCACAAGGGAAAAAAAACGTTCCAGCAGAAACCAGTTTACAGGGAAAGAACACACAGGAACACAGGACGAGACCTCGTAGGATCGAAATATAATAATTCTGTTTTAAGAAATTAATTTATCCTCTCCACGTGATTTACTATTCGTACATGCAGAGTTCGCGGTGCGGTAAGCCATGATTCGGAATCAGCACTACCTCGTCCCAGGAAACACGAGATATATAGTGCTCCAAACTTTTCGCAGCAATGTCTACTGAAGCCTGTCAACAATGCATATGCTTAAGCGTCATTAACTGGTCGCCATATAAGATACCTGCAAAAAAGCGCGTCTTTTGAAAATTGCTTGTCCCGCCATGAAGTTTATTTGGCTTCGTCAGTGGCCGAATATCGGAGCCTGTTGCCCTAGTGAGAACAGACCAGGTGTCACTTCAAAGAAGTCACATTTGGTTACATCTTACTAGTACTTTGACTTTAAGGTACATAAACAAACCTAAAATTCTAATTGAAACGAGTGACGCGGTAAACATATATAATTATTGAGTGGGAAATGTGAGAATAACGAGGCATACGACCTAATGCTGACGACCTCTGGTTCGCAGGCGTACTCTGACCTCCGAGTCAACAACGTTGTTAGCCTATGTACGTTCCTTCAGATTTCGAGTTCCGTCTTTTCTTTGGCCGAACGCTGGCGACGTGCAGCGAGAAAAACGTTGTGTAGAGTAATTGCCTAGTTGGAGGCGGGTTCTGGTTCACTCGAAACCTGGCTATGCGCCAGGTGGCATTAGCGGGAGGAAATACCGCGTCATAATGTCACGCTGGCTTTTCTCTTTGTTTTTTATATCTTTTGTTTTGTTTTCCTAGCAATACGCGGCCGCTTACTCCGTGGACGCGTGTACAAAGAGCGTTTGCGCACCGGCCTTGAATAATGCTTCTAGCTCTCCACACTCGGGGTGAAAGACCTCTCTTGAGGCAACATCTTTCTGGCGGACGTCCGTGAAAGAAGTGAAGGTTATGGAAGCTGTTCGCACAGGCGTTTCGCAAAAACGCGACCGCTCACCCCCGTCTTTTTTCTTTTTTTCGGAGGGCGTTTGACTGTTTACTTGCGAAACTTTGCATTGACGTACCGTCCGCGGTTAACAGCCTTAGGGTTTTTGTACAGATCGAAGCGTAGCTTGTGTTTTTTCCCCCTAAAGGTGAGTGTGTTGACGTGTTGCCCCTTTCCTTAAAAGTTGATTCACCTGATTGCCGCCGTTGTAAGCTCAGAACGCGAGGTCGGTGTACGTGGGCTGCCGAGATCAGTGACTCTGCGTTGGAGCCGCGAGGCTGATTCCCGGATGAACGAACAGCGTGGCCAGTGAGTTTCAACAACACCTGCCGGTGTTGCTGGAGGCCGGATAACACGAGAGCGCTCTACACTACAGCGCCGACGGAAGAGCGCACGACAGGAAAGCGACACGACATGAGAGGGCTTGTCATTATAAGCGCGTGTCACAAGAGCACATGTGCGTGCCGTGGGAATGATCGATATTGGAGTCCTCACACGCATGTTTTGACGGATCTGAAATGTTGACAACAATGGGAGTCGCATTTGGAGCCATTGATGTCATTTAATGGGCAGTATTCACTTGCGGCCATAGCTGGGTGTGCAACTGATGAGCGCGGGCTGACAGCAAACTTTCACAGTTTTTTTGCGACGTGCATTCCGCACCAGTAAGATTTTTCGTTTTAGCAGCTTGTTAAGGTCACTTCGTTGTGAGCATGCGTTCTAAATATCGCCCTCAAATTTAGCATCCAGTGAATACTTTTTATTGGCTGAGTACACGACTTAAGCTGGGCGAAGTGGCACAAGTGTGTTGAACGCAGCGGTTCTGCAGTCACATTATTTAAGATAATATATTGAGTGCAGGTTCTCTATCCTAACTCAATACATTATTGCGCAGTCGTCATCGCTGCCGCTTATAGAGTGCTCCTTTTGAAATTGGTCACTGCATTCGCCCTCAAGTCAATTCAACTTGCCATTTTTGTCCCCCAGAAACAAATATTCGCTTCACATATATATAAGCAAAAAAAAAATCGGTTTGGCGATTACCTTTTCTTAAAATTAAACATTTTAGTTTTTTACTCAGAGTAAGGCTACATGATCTCACCGTACACGGATGTGTTACATCATTATTATGTTTAATTTCGGCAAATGTCGAAAAAACGCAGAATTTGGAACGTGCTTGAAATCAATCCCTCCTTTCCTCTGATTAATGACGAAATATAAAGGTGCTTTCACATATAGTGCAGTGTGCTGGCTGTCGCGTAACAGATAATCCAATGTATAACATCCCAGTTACTACAAAAGGGATTAGACACTTGAACGTTCTTCCACAAGAAAAGGCATCTTAGTGACTGCTGCTGTTGTTCAGCGCTTTTTTTAGAACAGTGTCCTAAAGGCGCGACCCCGTGTCGCTGCGCTCTCCTGTCGTGCGCTCTGCTTTCGCGGCTCTTTGTCGTGCGCTCTTCCGCCGGGAGGGGCGTGCACATACCCGTTCTTCACAATTTCATTTTTATTAAAAAGCGTCAAAAGGCTACGGGGTGGTAAGGAAACGAAAAATTGACAGCACAGAGGTGGATGGTAGTTTTGAATGGAAAATTCCTCATACAGTTTCGTACAACCGACCCATAATTGCCCATGGGCCGGAGCGATCGAAAGGCGCCACCCTGTAACATGCTTCGCGGTGCCTGTTTCGACAGCCGGCATGTAGCGTCCCCGTCTACGCAATGTAAAGGAAGCAACCGGAGCGACTTTGCAAACAGAGCAGCCTACAACTTTGGTGGTAACATGATATAGGAGGTTGGGCATGGCAAAACCTGAACCTGCGCCGCCTGTAAGCGCCAGTAGATCCGCCGCCGTAAAAATCGGACAACTCAAAAAAAAGGAAAAAAAGAACTGCGATGGAATGAGATTGCCTGTAACTTAATTTATAATTACAACAGTTTGGAGAATCGTGAAATCCAATTTGAACATGCTCATGTGACCTACGTCAGTGATGGTGCTGCAAGCCACTTTAAGAACAAGTACCAACTACATGAGCTGCAGAGCAACAACTGCACGCCAGCAAAGTGTATTTTTTCCTCCACCGAACATGGCAAGAGTGCCTGCGATGGAACAGGGGGTCACGTTAAGCACCAGGCAACGTTGTACAACATCCGACGGCCCACCACGTCTGTGATGAAGTCGGCTTCAGAGATGGTTGCC